>SJYV01025487.1:0-10420 GCA_006410875.1 Neotragus pygmaeus
CACCAGGCTCCTCTGTCCATGGGATTCTCTAGGCAAGAATACTGGAGTGGGTTGCCATTTCCTTCTTCATTTTTAATAGCAAAACAGCAAAATAACAAATCCTTCAGTGATTTCCCACAGACTAAAGAAAGGAGTTAGATTTCGGGTCCAGGCATTGACATAGAAGACCCTGCAGGATCTATCTGGCCACATAGGCCTCACCTATGTATCTCCTTACTGCTCCACCAAATTACTTGCCACTCCTGGAATGCACTAGGCAGTCCTGAACTTCTGTGTTTTTGTGCTAGTTGTCTCCCCTCTCAGCAGAATGCCTTTTCCAATCTCACCTGTCAGAAAACTCCCTCTCAGTCTTCAAAATCAAGGTCAAGTACACTGTCCTATTATGTCTTTCCTGACCACCCCGAACCCCGATCCTGCCCCAGACAGATATGCCCAGGTGTGTTCCTCAGGTTGAAAGCTTGTGATTCAGGTGATATGCTATGAATGGGCTCCTCCTGGGCCTGCCCAGCTGCTTGGGTCACCATTTTCCAATCGAAGGAAGGCTGAAGGTAGTGTATGGGATGCGTGCGACACCCACCCCAGGCTGGGTGGAGCATTCACTCACAAATGTCAAGGCATCTCTCCCAGCTCTCACTCAGAGCCAGAAAACTGCTTCCTGAACCCTGTCCCTTAAGACTGTTAGACCTGAAGCCAGGGCCTTATTGGCTTAATCCATTCTAGGACCAGGGAAGATGGTATTCTGACTACCATGGGTTCACCTATGCTATTTTCACTTGGTAAGACACGTTAATTTTTCATAACAAACTTCCCTGGGGATATGTTAACCAATGCAAACTTAACCTTAGATTCGCCACAGTTTAAAAAAAAAAAAAAAACAAGGAGAGAAAAAGAATCTATATAAAAAAGTTTCTATGACATATGCAGAAGTTTGCTTCATCCTTCATGTCGTCACACCCAAGGTTAAATGATCACAAACAAAACTATAAGAAACACTCACTTAAAAATAAGCAAGAGTAGCCAGTGAAATTCTGAAAGAGAAAGACCACACTGACCCTATCAGAATTAAAACATACTGGAATGTCTCAGCAACTTAAAAAGTGCTTTCAGACTTCTCTAGTGGTCCAGTGGCTAAGACTCCATGCTCCCAATGCAGAGGGCCTGGGTTCAATCCCTGGTCAGAGAACTAGATCCCTCATGCCTCAACTTAAAGATCCCGCACACAGCAATGAAGATCTCGCATGCCACAAGTAAGACGCAGCACAGCCAAATAAAAAAAGTGCTTGAATAAAGAATGAGACCAATGGAAGAGGATTAGGAAGTCCAGAAATTAAACCATGTACATGATGTTCAGTTCAGTTCAGTTCAGTCCCTCAGTTCAGTTCAGTCGCTCAGTCGTGTCCGACTCTTTGCGACCCCATGAATCGCAGCACGCCAGGCCTCCCTGTTCATCACCATCTCCCGGAGTTCACTCAAACTCATGTCCATCGAGTCAGTGATGCCATCCAGCCATCTCATCCTCTGTCGTCCCCATCTCCTCCTGCCCCCAATCCCTCCCAGCATCAGAGTCTTTTCCAATGAGTCAATTCTTCACATGAGGTGGCCAAAGTATTGGAGTTTCAGCTTTAGCATCAGTCCTTCCAATGAACACCCAGGACTGATCTCCTTTAGAATGGACTGGTTGGATCTCCTTGCAGTCCAAGAGACTCTCAAGAGTCTTCTCCAACACCACAGCTCAAAAGCATCAATTCTTCAGCGCTCAGCCTTCTTCACAGTCCAANCTTTAGCATCAGTCCTTCCAATGAACATCCAGGACTGATCTCCTTTAGAATGGACTGGTTGGATCTCCTTACAGTCCAGATAGGTTATATAGCAGGATCATATGAAATAGATGCATTTTATGTCTTTAAAAAATTTTTGTAGTTAAATAAATTTCTAACTGAACCCTTGGCCTGAAGTCATAAGCCACATTTACATTCCTTCAGGTTTGTCTAGTTCTATTTTTGTCATGGATGTGTAGTTGGAATTCACTGCCAATAAAATGGTAAGTCAATGGAAGATGAGACATTGTCAATTATACCTTATATAAAATTTTTCAAGAAATTGAAATTTTCACCAGCTAAGGAATAAAGATCTGGCCAGATCTTTTTCCTTATTGATATAAAGATCATGGTTTAAAAATAGATCATCATCACTTTTTGTGAAGTAAGCTTACATTTTAAGAATTAAAGAGATAGAACTTTAAAGGTCAAGTTATGAAATTCATTTTGATGATTGTGAAAGAATTTGAAACATGCAATTACAAAACGTATATTTGTTTGTATATTTAGAATATTTAATGTAGTTACCCACTTTAACTAGCTGTATAATGGGCCACCTCATTTCTTATCCTCATTTCATACCATATTGCTTACGATATGGACCATAGTGTGAAACCAGTGGTCTTAGGTTTCCATAACACATGTTTAGGTTGTTTCTGAAAATATTTATACTGATATAGCACTATGACTTAATTTCGTTATAAAGTCTGATACAAGACTTTCCTCTAGGGTCTAGGGTAAGGGTGAATAGGTGAGGGACCAATCTCCCTGGTCAAACGTCTACTTTCTATTTGAATTTTAGGTGGTTAAACAAATTGGGATTAGCTGAAATCCATCCTGAATCCACTTCAAAGGATGAAGGTATGTTCTCTTTTCAATTTCTGAAACTTTAGCAGGCATCTGAGAATAGGGTGAAAATACAATGTCAAGTGCTATGTAGAGCCTTGTTCTAATGAAACATACTTTGTTATTTAAAATTATCTGAAAATATGTAGAGACAGACATAATCATACTGGCTCACCAACATGGAATAGAGCCTCCCAGGCTGGCTAAGAATGTTTTTCACACTTCACCCACACATTAGCAGCTGTAGGCTTCATGGAGATCACAGTCAATTGCCAATGCAAATGTTTTATTGCCCCACTTACTGAATTCTTACTCATTGGTGTGATCTCATCGTGATCTCTAGGCAGATAACTTCCAGCCCACTGTTTCCTCTCTGATATTTTAGTATTTTCACCAGGTCTGTGCCAAGACTAACTACCCTAAGTTTGCACCAGGAGCCTGAATGTCAGACTGGGACAAAGGCCATCTTTTCAGCTCAGGCTATACCTTTCAGTGTTCAAAAGCTCCAGGAGTCTAATTCTTCTTAATGATGCAGTTGCTCCTTAATATTGAGAAGAAAGATGTCTTTATGTGTCTGGGTCACAGAGCTGACACTATTTCTGAAAATGCTCAGACCACATAAAACTCAGGAGTTAGAAGGAGGGAGTTATTTCTTTGGAGAGCAAAATCATAAAATCTTAAATTTAGAAATGGAAAAGTGACAACTTGTTTTAGAATAAAGAAGTATAATATGATACTGTGAAATAAGTGTCCTAACCATCTCCTTGGTCCTCTTTTCCACAAAATAAATTCTCATGGAATATTTAAAG
This sequence comes from Neotragus pygmaeus, assembly GCA_006410875.1. NCBI lineage: Eukaryota > Metazoa > Chordata > Mammalia > Artiodactyla > Bovidae > Neotragus > Neotragus pygmaeus. The sequence goes on from SJYV01025487.1 coordinate 3,473, forward strand.
TATTTTATAGATTGTGAGCACAAAAATAACTACACAAAACCCTCCTCCTTATCCTGTTATGTAAGGCCTTCTCTGATACGGCATCAAGCAACCTTTCAGCTTTGTTTTCCACCCTGTCCCTTAGGGAACTCGGAATACTTGGCGCCTGGGACTCACATTACTCTGTGCATCATTGATGGTTTACTTATCCTGCCATTTTCAGCTCATTAAGATTTCTATGCTCAAAGTTAATCACTGCTGATTTTATACTCCCTTAGTGTATGACTCACAGCTCTTTTGAGGAATTAGTTTTATTTTTCCCTGAGCTATGATTAGTCCTCTTTCTGCCTAGTGGACAGTCTTTGAGGGCAGAAACCCTAACAGAGAGAAACTCTTATGTATCAGGTAGCCCATTAGATGAGGACTTTCTGAATTGGATTGGAATTGCAATAGCCAGATGGAGAAGAACCTCTGCTCATGCATTATGGAATAAGTGATAACAGCGTTGAAACATTCAGCATTTTCCTTTTTGTTCTAGAATGCTACAGTGAGAGTGAACAGGAAGATCCTGAAATAGCCGTCCAGACGCCACCCCTTCATCACTCTGCAGAGAGTCTCTCTCCTTCGGTAGGCACCAAATTAGCCTGTTGCTCATCGATCAAACTTGTGAATGTCATTTCTTCCAACTGGGTAGAAATTACCTTGACTGATACATTTTTAGACCAGGCTAAATAAAGGTGTTGCCAAAAAGCAAGTGCAATTCCCATGGTGCCATAGCAACCCATTGGTATGACAAATTTGTTTGTTTGTGACCCACAAATGTATTGTGCCCAGAGGATCCATGCTAATGCAGAGGGCTTCTAGGTAATAGGCCGATGCTTGCAAAGATTTATTTTACATTTACATTTATTTTACATTTATTTACACCCTACTTGTTCTCAGAAAGAATTGAAAATGCCTTTCCTAGGTGCAGGCCTTGTAGTGATATAAAATGAATGTAAAGGGGGTGAAGGCAAGACCATGAAGAGAAATTTAGAATCAGAAAGAGAGCTGGAAGCCAAGAGTGGGCTTAGCGCATTAAATCTGCCTATAGAATGATTCGGTATGTTCCCTAGAGAGCAGTCCCAGTTTGATTCAAAACTTTGGAAGCATCCAGTGTAAGTTCAGGTTACTGATGGACATTAAGACTATGAAAGTGAAAGTGTTAGTCACTCAGTCATGTCTGACTCTTTGTGACCCCATGGACTGTAGCCCACCAGGCTCCTCTGTCCATAGAATTCTCCAGGCAAGAATACTGGAGTGGGTTGCCCTTTCTTTCTCCAGGGAGTCTTCCAACCCAGGGATGGAACCCACATCTCTTACATCTCCAGCCTTGGCAGGGGGATTCTTTACCACTAGCGCCGCCTGGGAAGCCCCCTATAGCTGTATAGTACATGCCTTTTCCACAGTACCATGGCGCTCGTCTGTCCACAGACCCCAGTAACTATAAGTTCTCATAGGTTACAGCATCTCCTTTGCCTACCAAAGTTCTCCTGCCAGAATTTTATATTTTGTGTGATAAGGTTTTTAATCTTTATTTGCATTTTGCCAGTGCCTGGGTTAAAGGTGTTAATATCATTTAAATAATGAGCTCTACTGCTTTTATGTGCTGTCAGCAGAAAATTATGGTCACGTTTCTGATTTACTTGGCTGGCAGTCAAGACCAGAAATAAATATTTGTTGAATGAATGTTATTTCAAATTTCTATTAAATAGGATTAGCCAGAATTAAGCAAGATATAAATAAAATTAAATGTTGACTATGGTAAAATGTAGACCAATTTTTGAACTAGATGTACAATATATAGCCTTTCTTAATATATTCTTAGCTTTCCCTTGAAGTAGACTGAATCCTCTTCTAAAATCAGCCTTGTTGGCTTAATGGAGAAGCCGATATTTTTGTTTAGTTTCTTTTTGTCTTTGTCTTTTTCTCTCTGTGTCTCTCCTCTATCTCATATGAATTATTTCAGTTCTAAAATATTGTGATTTTAAGTTTCATAAATGGCAAACTATATCACAGATTCAGTTCAGTTCAGATGTTCAGTCATGTCCGACTCTTTGCGACCCCATGGACTGCAGCATGCCAGGCTTCCCTGTCCTTCACCATCTCCCAGAGTTTGCTCAGATTCATGTCCATTCAGTCAGTGATGCTATCTGACTGTCTTGTCCTCTGCTGCCCTCTTCTCCTTTTGCCCTCAGTCTTTCCCAGCATCAGGGTGTCTTCCACTGAGTTGGCTCTTCCCATCAGGTGGCCAAAGTATTGGAGCTTCACCTTCAGCATCAGTCCTTCCAGTGAATATTCAGGGTTGATTTCCTTTAAGATTGACTGATTTGACCTCTTTGCGGTCCAAGTGCTATTTAGGTAGTGGTTCTCAATAAATATTAAATGAATGAATAAGCATATTCATGATAAAGTCACTTCAGTCATGTCTGACTCTTTGCAACCCTATGGACTGTAGCCCACCAGACTTCTCTGTTCATGCAATTCTCCAGGCAAAGATACTGGAGTGGACTACCATGCCCTCCTCCAGGGAATCTTCCCAACCCCGGGAACAAACTCTAGTATCCGACAACTCCTGCATTGGCAGGTGGGTTCTTTTACCACTGAGCCACCTGGGAAGCCTGAATAAGCATTTACGCAGGATCAAGTTACCAGACAACATTTTTTAAAAATTAAACTTGGAAAATATTTGTAACAAATTTTTAATGATCTTTGAGCTTTTAAATCACTTTATAGCATATAAAATTAATGAGTTTGAAATATAATGAGGTCAGTTCCTTTTTTGCTGTTTTGTGGGTTTCAAGAAATCATGGGTGGTGATTTTCACAAAGGATCTTCCAAAGTGAAACCTACAGAGTCCCATCTGTCTTAAGCCTGCCAAAAAGCTTTCCATTTTTAATTTCTCTGTAAATAAATGGATGTCCTTTCCATTATGCATCCTGTGGGGCCTTCTCAAGAAGCATAAACATGAATAGAAATCTCTTGTTTACTCAAAGACCCTGTAATATTCCTTATGCTCTTTGTGAAATGTGCTTTCACCCATGAGAAGCATAGGTCCAAACTGGCCTGGTGCTGAAATCTTACTGTTTATAGAACTCAAAATGATTGGACATAGAATTAAAATTTTAATTCAAGATGTTATCATTTTTGAAATAATTTTCTAGAATGGTATTTATTTTATACTCATGAATTCATTATTCCAAAATGAAAGTTCAATACCCCAAAATTGAAAAAAAAAAACAAGAACTTGGGAAAGATTTGGGTGTTTGGAAGTTTGGTTTTATTTTGTCTTCTTTACTTGTCTAGGTTTAGATAGCTCAGTCATGGCTAGCCTATGCCAGATTCAGCCAAAACAATGTTTGCTCCTGCTCTGTACAAACATTACCATAATTTTAAAAATTTCATCTGTTTAAATAAAAAGCTTAAGTGTTATTTTAACCAAGTGTCTAGCATGTCTGCTTTTCAGAAACAAGAGAAAACAAAAAACAAAATCTGCCTGGTATATATGTGAGCAGCAGCAACACATTCTGTTTCTAAGGAACATAAAATCTAACTGTTCAACATTTATCTATTTCTAATACATTCCTTCAGAAAAATAATGTTAGCCTTAGTGGTGTTCCAGACAATGCTTAACTTAGAACTTTAAGGAATAACATTCAATTGACATTTGGAATAACATTCTAAACACTGCTCCCATTTCAGTGACCTAGCTTAGTGGTCTCACATCCATCCTTTCATCTATTTGTATTGAAACAAGCATTCCCTGGGCTCCTACTATAACATTAGGTAAGACTATGATTATATAAGCTCAGCATTAAGAAAACTAAGATCATGGCATCCCATCCCATCACTTCATGGCAGATAGAAGGGGAAAAAGTGGAAGGAGTGACAGAGTTTATTTTCTTGGGCTCCAAAACCACTGCAGACGGTGACTGTAGCCATGCAATTAAAAGGTGCTTGCTCCTTGGAAGGAAACCCATGACGAATCTAGACAGCACATAAAAAAGAGCAGACATTACTTTGCTGACCCTTAAGGACTTTGATGTTTTGATTTCCTTAGCCTTTGGGCATTTTGAGCAGAGAAGCGATGTGATCAATGTCCATTTTGAAAGGACCACTCAGGCTGCCACGTAGGAGTGACCTGTGACATAGGGAGAAAGTCCAGAAGCAAAGAAATCTAAGGAAAATAAATCTAAGGAAAAAAGAAATCTAAGGAAGCAAAGAAATCTAAGAAAAAGTGTACAGTCCTCTAGTGTGAGAAGTGAGGATTGGGGTCAGGGTGTAGTTGAGAGATAGAATGGTTGGATTTTGAACATAGTTCAAAGACCAATTGGTGGATCAGATATGAGAGAAACTGAGAAGATATCATCCCAGATTTAAGCAGCTCATGGAAATTATTTTAGCATCATAGTCCTTATATTTTGACCCTTTGCAGAAGTCCAGTTCCTTTATATCCAAAAGATGGGGGGAAGATCAACTAAAACAAATCAAAGAAGCAATAAGTAGAAACAAACTCTGCACATTGTGGCTCATTGGCCAGTGGCAGAGGAAGAGGTCAGAGATTAAACACAAAAAGGGGTAAAACCAGTTCTAGAAATTCAAATTTAATCTTACTAGGATAGCTCTTGCACAATTGTTTACTAAAGTACACGATCTTTCGTTACGTGTACTATACACAGTAATAGAAATGTTTGGAAGGGAGATAGTATAGATGAAAAAATGGATGAAAAAAAGTGGATTAAAATTATTTGTGCATTACTTTTGTATTTCATGTACTTTGACTAACATTGCTTAAGATTTATGTGCTGACTCACTCCTTTCTAATTACAGGCTTTGGGTGGCCGTTTTAAACTCTTTTTTGCCATGTCATGCTTGTGCTTTAAAAAACAATTCAAAGGAAAGAATTTTAGAGCTAATCAGCTTTTTAACTAAGCTTCTTCAATGATTAAAAGTGTCTTATACAGAAAATGAGGAAACACAGTATTAATTATTTTATTTAATAACGCACATAGTTTCCTCATGAAAACTAAGATTTTTAAAATGTCCTGTATTTTCTCATTAAAAAATAGCATTTTAAAACACAATTGTTCTCTAATAAGTGAAACAGCATGCAATTATTAATCAGTAACAAATAAAATAATTTTGTTTGAGATGATGAAGACATTTGTGGGACTATTGGCATTGCAACCAGTAATTCTGGATCCTGGGATTAGGATAAATCATCCATAGCACTTTACAGAGAATTTCAGGGTGCTCCTGAGTAAGAGACTGAACTTCTGTGGGCACTTCTCTTACATATAGCTGCTGTCTAGACCAGTCTTTGTAGCGTTAGTTTATTTGTTGTTGTTTGGTCACTAAATCATGTCTGACTCTTTTGTGAGTGCATGGATTATAGCCTGCCAGGCTCTTTTGTCCATGAGATTTCCCAGACAAGAATACTGGAGTGGTTGCCATTTCCTTCTCTAGGGGTCTTCCCAACCCAGGGATCGAACCACATCTTTTGAGTCTCCTGCATTGACAGGTAAGGTTTTTTTTTTACTGCTGAGCCAGCTGGGCAGCCCTTTTAGTTTATTACCAACTACTAATTTATTAATGTCAGACACAAATGCAAAAAAATGGAGATGCAAAAATGATTAAAAACAGCCTTCTCTCAAGTAACTCACCAAAAAAGAGGAACAACTTGTTCAACAATTACAATAATGGTTGACAAATAAAATTATATTCCACTTGGTATAACAGAAGTAAGCATGGGAGAACCAGGGAAAGATGCCTGCCTCTCCCTGAGGCAACCAGTGAAGGCTTCCAGGAGGAGCTAGCCCTTGGATGGATGCTTGAATGGTTCATAGAAGGCAGTGAGCTAAAAGTTCTCTGTTTGACTTGTAGTTATGGGTAGCTAGAGAGTCATAGAAATAATGAACCGAGTTTAGCACTGCAGGGTTTGCAAAGCTCATTCCCATATTGATTCTCTGCGGCAGCACTCCAGGTACCTTTAGATTTGTGTCAATCTTTCTTCGAATGAAAATTCCCTCTGACCTGGTACGTATCATCTTTTTCTCATTTGTTTGTCCTTGTTTTTAGTTCTTTTCTTATCCTCTTTTGCCCCTCACCCTTCTTTTCTCTGTTCAAAAATCAACTTTATAAATGCTACGTGGTGCTGGAAAAAATGGTTGGAAGCATTTGCTGTGTGTTTGAGGAGTACCACAACAGAATACATTTCCTAGAAATTTCTGGTGCTCATTGATTACGTCCTTCATTCTTTTAAGTAGAGTTTTTAGGTTCAAAAAGGCTTATGAAAAATGCTGCAGCAACAGCTTTTTGCACAAATAGCTTATTTTGCTATAATCAAATTACAGTATTATCAGCAGGAGCAACAGGAAAAGCTTGGGCTTGGTCTCTTTTCAGAAAAGGAAACTGATCACACTGAAGCCAAATTGGACTGAAATAGCTCACAATAGGGGACCATGTCAGCACTGGCCCTGAATGTGTATTTTTGTTAATATTTATTCTGTAGATCATGTTAAAGAGTAAACAAGTCTTGGCATTTATTTGGACAGTGTGGTAGGGGGTGTATTAACTCCTTCGGATTGCTAGGGTTTTCTTCTGTTGTTGCAATGGTTTTTTAGTGAATTGCAGATCTTGGATCTCCCAGCTAAGTGGTCTAGGTGGTTGAAGGCAGCCAGTTTCAAAGCTCACTGACATTCCTGAAAGGAAAGTTTTCATTTCATGCCAAACATGTTGTTATTAGGAAGACGTGTGTGATGAGTTAGTATCCTCAAGCAGTTCAGTTCAGCCGCTCAGTCTGACTCTTTGTGACCCCATGGACTATAGCACACGGGGCTTCCTAGTCCATCACCACTCCTAGAACTTGCTCAGACTCACGTCCATCGAGTTGGTGATGCCATCCAACCATCTCATCCTCTGTTGTCTCCT
>SJYV01025488.1:3409-14481 GCA_006410875.1 Neotragus pygmaeus
TGGACTGTGAAGAGGGCTGAATGCCAAAGAATTGATGCTTTTGAACTGTGTTGGAGAAGACTCTTGAGAGTCCCTTGGACTGCAAGGAGATCCAACCAGTCCATTCTGAAGGAGATCAGCTCTGGGATTTCTTTGGAAGGAATGATGCTGAAGCTGAAACTCCAGTACTTTGGCCACCTCATGCGAAGAGTTGACTCACTGGAAAAGACTCTGATGCTGGGAGGGATTGGGAGCAGGAGGAGAAGGGGATGACAGAGGATGAGATGGCTGGATGGCATCACGGACTCGATGGACGCGAGTCTGAGTGAACTCCTAGAGATGGTGATGAACAGGGAGGCCTAGCGTGCTGTGATTCATGGGGTCGCAAACAGTCTGACACGACTGAGCGACTGAATTGAAACGAAAAATAAGTCTATTCCTCAAGAAGGTACAGCAATCCTAAATATGTACACACCAATCAGAAAGTTTCAAAATGTTTGAAGCAAACTGATAGAACTAAAAGGAAAAATGTTTTAAATCTACAATTATGGTTAGGGACACCAAATCACCTCTCTCAAAAATTACTTGACAGAGTATCAGTAAGGCTATAGAATGGCTGGACAATGCTTCCAGCCAAAAGATTCTGACATTTCTTGAACAGTTCACCCTAAAATAGAAAAATACATATTCTTTAAAAGTACCACTGAAACAGTCAATAAGCTATGTCACATGATGGGTTTCAAAAGAAAACTTCAAAAACTTTAGAAAACTGAAAATATACAGAGTATGTTATCTGAATACAATGTAATCAGTTGATCACTCAATAAAAGAAAGATAAGTGGGAAATCTCGGAATACCTGGAAATTAAACAACAAACTTCTAAACAATTTGTGGGTTGAAAAATAAGTTTCAAAGGAAAAGAAAAAAATAAAATTGAACTGAATAAAAATTAAAAGTTTAATATATTAAAATTTGTGGGATGTAGCCAATACAGTTCTGAAAAATTTATAGTACTAAATGCTTACGTTAGAAAGCAAGAATGGTATGAAACCAAAGTATAAGCCTCCACCACTAAAAGCTAGGAAAACAATATCAAGGTAAATCCAAAGCAAATAGAAGAAAGCAAATGATAAATGAAGACAAATCAATAAAATTGAGAACAAAAAAAAAAAAACACGATTAAAAATTAATTCAAAAGGATCATTGTTTCTTTTCTTTTTTTTTTTTTTTTCTGTCTGAGCAGTTCCGCTTTATTGTTGCAAGCTCTCAGCTTATATAGAAAAGCAGGAGGGTTTTAGGAGGGACTTTCCATAGTTGCACCAATCACGTTAAAGGTCAAATCATCATGCACCTTCATTATAACAGGAGTCTATGGTGATCACTCGCTGTTTACGTGCACGGAAATCAAGAAAGCCAATCAAAAACTTTGACAAACAACAAAGACCACACCCCCTTCTCTTCCGCCAGGCGCCTTCTTAGTTTCCAACCACAAAGCTAGCCCCTTTCTTTTTAAGGTTTCCCATTTAGGGCCCCACATCTCCCCCTTTTTTATTTTATTTAAGCCCTCGAGACATTTGTATTGATTTTCTGTAGAGCAAGGTGTAAAGCTGTAGGTGGCCAACCTCCAGCCTTGCCAGCCCCTCTCGTGGCTGTGCCTGTCTTAGGTTGTCCTCCTCTGAGGATCTTACCCATCACTGGCTATCCAGCCACCTCTTGGGGGCTAGGCGGAATCTCTCTAGATGATAGGCATCTAGAACTCTTATCTATCTCGGTTAATCTCTTGAAGGGCTAAATTAATCCAGGGGTTTTGTGAGTGCCTGACGTGGGGCTCCTCTTCCATGACCTGGGCAAGCATAACTTTTTGCTGTAAGCGCCTATTGTGGGCTGTGAGACTTTACCTTTAACACTACAACAAGCAGAACAACAAAAACAAGCAAAATATAAGACATTTTAAACCAGATAAATAGACTTTGTATCCAGTCCCATGGATCCATTGCTCCCTTTTTCACCTGTTAGAGTTTCATTTAACACTGGAAAAGCTGTCAGACAAAAGCTGGGATATCTCACATCGCAGTCTATGCGCGCCGGAACACTCAACGTTTCGATCGCTCTGGTGTGGAGATCAAGCTGTTGTTGGAGTCCCGTTATGGTGGATCTCAGGTGTTCGAACTGGTGTAAGCTGGTTTGAAATCCTTGAGCAGAGGCAGTAGATATATTGTTTACAACCTCGATGGTCTGAGTTTGTTGAACTCCCAGCAAGGATGCTGACAGTGTTGTACCGCTAAACCCAGGCTTCAAATGAAAAACTGGTGAATGGATAAATTGTGGCTTACCCAGACAATGAAATATTACTCAACAATTAAAAAAAATTAGCAATGAATCTGTGAAACAATTTAGATGGATATCAAGGGCATTTCAGTGAACAAAAATGTCAATATCAATATGTTGCATATTTTAAAATCCTTTTACACAGTATTCTCAAAATGACAAAATTACAGTATGAAGAACAGATCAGTGATTACTAGGGTGGAAGAGATTATAAGCAGGAAGTGTGACAGCGCCTCTGGTGAGGCAGGACAGTTCTATATAGAGGGTCTAGTGTTGACTATAGAAACCTAAACGCGATAAAATTTCATAGTCTTGCACATTAAAGTTACTGAATAAATAAAAGTTTGTGAATCTGAATAAAATGTTTAGTTGATAGTACTGATTCAATGTCAGTTTCCTAGTTCTGATAATTGTACTGATTTATATATAATTTTTACCATTGGGAAAGTTGAATGAAAATTATACAGGCATTCCCTAAACTGTTTTTACAACTTTTCAAAAATAAAAAAAGGATCCAATGAACACACACACACACTCACAAAGACACCCCAATGATAGAAAGTGTCTGGATACTCAGGCTTGCACTCAAGAACAGAGACCAGGGTGATGCTTCAAACATGTCAAAGAATGCCAGAGACTGTCAGCAAATCACTGAGGGTGGGTGAGAGGCATGGGACAGATTTTCTCTCACAGCCCCCAGAAGGAAACAACTCTTGTTGACACCTTGATCTTGGACTGCTAGTCTCAAGAATGGTGAGACAATAAATTTATATTGTTTAAGTCACCCAGTTTGTGGTGCTTTGTTTAGACAACCCTAGCAACTACACACTATGGTAAGAGGCAGTCAGGTTTTCAGACTATACCATTTCCCAGTGTAAGACTAGACACAAATTTCCTGGTGATGATAAAACAGAAAACCAATGTAATGGCCTGTGTTAGCCCATTTTGTTGGGCTGCTATAACAAAATACCACACACTGGGTGCCTTAAACAACAGAAAGTTCTGGAACCAGGAAGTCAGAGATCTGGGTGCCAGCATGGTTCAGTTCTGGTGAAAATGATCTTATTATCTCTCAGATGGCCACTTTCTTGATATGTCTTCACATAGCTGAGAGAGGGAGTTCTTTGATGTCATTATTTTCCACAAGGGCACTAACTTCATTATGAAGGCCCCAATATTATGACCTCATCTCAACCTAATTATCTCCCCAAAGTCCCATCAACTTATACCATCACACTGGGGATTAGGGCTTCAACATATTTACTTAGGTGGGACCCAAACCTTTATTCCAGAGCAGGCCCTACAGGCACAACTGAGTCAAGTGGGACTACATGGAATGCTGAAAGACTAAGTGACGATTTACATACTGAAAGGATTTACTCAGCACTACATTAATCCCCAAGGAGATTTTAACAATGTATGACAACCATAAACTTGATTTGATCCTTGCTGTCAGACTAGGATTAATTGGTTTTTATCTCTCAACTACCTTCTCAAATTTATGTCCTATTATTTAGTCTTGAAGCAGTTGTTCTTTCCAACCTTAAAAAGGCTTCCCTTTCTTGCTCTACCCTTTTTTATTTCAGGCAATTCTTTTCTGAGTTCTTTTCACATAAAACCTTGAAAAAAGAAGCTGAAATCACCTAACTTACCACTAATATTCATTTGTTATATAGTCTACTTCGCAAGTTACTGCTGAATTGTTTTACCAAATGTTTTGCTACTGTTAGGGTAGGGCTGTAACTTGATATACCAATGTCCATTTCAGTCAGAACAGGTTAAATTATGTTTATGTTAATGAAACAATCCCCAANCAGTTTTTCACCATTGAGAATAATGTTTGCTGTAGGCTTATCATATATGGCCTTTACTATGTTGAGATATGTTCCTTCTATGCCAATTTTTTGAAGAGTTTTCATCATAAAATGGTGCTGAATTTTATCAAAGGCTTTTTCTGCACCTATTGAGATTATCATATGGATTTTATTTTTCAATTTGTTAATATGGTGTATCACATTGATTTATTTGCATATGTTGAAGAATCCTTGCATTCCTGGAATAAACCCAACTTGATCATGGCATTTGAGCTTTTTGACGTATTGCTGAATTCTGTTTACTATAATTTTGTTGAGGATTTTTACACTTATATTCATCAGTGATGGTCTGCAGTTTTCTTTTTCTGTGTTGTCTTTGTCTGGTTTTGGTATTAGGGTGATGGTGACCTCATAGAATGAATTTAGAAATGTTCTTTCCTCTGAAATTTTTTGAAAGAGTTTTAGAAGGATAGGCATTAGCTCTTATCTAAATGTTTGATAGAATTCTCTTGTGAAGCCTTCTAGTTCTGGGCTTTTGTTTTGGGGGAGATTTTTTTAAATCACAGTTTCAATTTCAGTGTTTGCAACTGGGTTATTCATAATTTCTATATATTCTTGGTTCACTCTTGGAAGATTGAACTTTTCTATGAATCTGTCCATTTCTTCCAGGTTATCCATTTTATTGCTATATAGTTGTTCACAATAGCCTCAAGATGGGCTCGATAAAGGACAGNTAACTGTTTTAGGGATGTTAATGAAGACATAATTTCCTGCATTGTACGTGTTACTCTATTACTCAAAGTTCTCTTTAGGAATGCCCATACCAGTGAACCCTTAAGACTTCAATACCTGACAATCACGTTTTCACTTTCTCTTTGCCGAAGAGATAGCTCATGGCCAAATTTGTGGCTCAGCCTTATGAAAGTATAGTGTGTATATCTGTGTACTATTTTTCCCATTGCTCTCATTCATGTTATTTCTATCATTGTTTTCTCTAACTTGACTTTTTATTTTGTTTTAGCTTATTGGCCTTTTTTTACATGACCTAAAATTCTATATGGAATTTGATGATATACAAATACATATTAAGTAACTTTAATATATGAGTCTAGACACCAAGGTTGTTTTAATCTTTGGTAAATGAAGATGGGAAAGGAGACTAGACTGAGATTGGTATGGGCTATCCTGGACCCAGTTGTCTACCACCTGTTTTCTTGAAACAGTTCATTCAACATGTAAGAGGTGAGCAGCCTCTCTCACATGGAGACAGTTGGTAGCAAGTCATAACACTGGGCCTATACATTGTTATCTTAATATAGCTTATTACCATTATCACTTAACCTTCCATTTGTGTGTATGTGAGCTTAGTTGCCCAGCCATGTATGATTCTTCAAGAGCCCATGGACTGTAGCCCACCAGGCTCCTCTGTCCATGAGGATTCTCCAGGCTAGAATACTGGAGTGGGTTGCCATGCCCTCCTGCAGGGGATCTTCCCAACCCAGGGATCAAACCCAGATCTCCCACATTGCAGGCAGATTCTTTACTGTCTCACCACCAGGGAAGCCCAAGAACCCTGGAGTGGGTAGCCTATCCCTTCTCCAAGGGATCTTCCAACCCAGGAATTGAGCCAGGGTATCTTGCATTGCAGGCAGATTCTTTACCAGTGGAGCTACCAGGAAAGCCCTAATCTTCCATAAACCTTATTAAAAATTAGATCTGGTCTTAAGGTGTGGGAAAACTACAGAAACAAAAACTATTCCAGAGGATAACAGTGTTTCTTTCTCCAAAACCAAGCTGGTTGTCACACTGGTATTAATGATGGAAGATAGCTTTCCCAGTTGGCTACTTGGAAGAATGGTAAGGTGAGATGGCAGGAGCATCACAGGTTAGAAGCTGTTTGGGGGCACAGATAAAGCCACACCCTGAGGAATTCTCAGATCTAATGGGGACATCTTATGGAGTTAACCTCTGATAACAATAAAACTAGTAGATGTTCAGATAATAGTAACTTAGATTAGACACAAAGAAGAATGACAAGGAAGAAGGAGCCAAGAGGAAAAGGAGAAGAGCAGGAGAGAAAGGAAATCTATCTGTACTACCTAACCTACATCACCCCTCTGTATAAGCACTCCCCTCACTTATTAATGCTTCTGTATAGTTTTTCCCTGTATATTTTCCCCAAATGAATGTTAGCCTAGATGTTTCAGAATGAACTATGACTTTTTCTGCATCTAAGCCCATAACCCTGCCCTTTCAATTTGTATGTGAGAAACACAGACTTATTTAGAATAGGATGACATGATCTCCCACCCTAAGGTCATTGTTCTTTTCTGAAGAGGCAGCCTTTGATATAAACAAATTTGCAAAGCAAAACACAGATACTTTCATCTGCCAGATCCAATGTAGTAATTTAATAGGCACGAGATCATTTAAATAAGTAAAGTCTGTAAAAATATCATTATAAAGCCATTAGTTTCAGCATTTACTTAGAAAGTAACATTGACTCTGACAGAAACAATGATCTGGGATTTGTTTGAAAATTATGTTCTCACTCATGGGGGAAAGTCTTGCCTAGTGCTTGTTAGAAATAAAGAATAAAAAAGGCATAAGAATCAATGATGATTTACTAGTTAATACTACAAATATCCCACAAGTATATACTATATTTATTTCTATGTAGAGATATATGCCAATACTTTTCCTTCTCTACTAGACAATTCTTTTTCTTTAAAAAAAAATCTCATATTCTAGCACTACCATGACTAAGATCTTTATGAATTTTTCAAACCCAGTTGAGCTTTATCTTTTGTGAACACCACATAATCCTTAGACAACAAAAGATAATTTAGTTATAACCTTTTTTGTATAGTGTTTATTATTCATATGAGTTTGTTATATCTTCCTTGAATGTTACTGAAATGTCTGTAATGTCTGTAATGATGATACCCAGGTCTTAAAAGATCTTGATAACCTACATAAAACATAGCCTATATGCTATCATAAAAATTAAATGTTATTTTAAAAGATATTTTAGAATAAAGTAAAAAATTAATTAATTAATTAATAATAAATAAATAATATTTTAAAAGCCAGAATAGCAATATATATATATATTGCATTATTAAAAAAAAAAGCTGTCAAATGCACTAACATACCCAAAGTCACTAGACTAGCTAGTCTCCCTGAAACAACAACAATGATAATAACAACACTATTTACTGAGCTTCCTAGGTGGTTCAGTGATAAAGAATCTGCCTGCCAAAGCAGGGGCTGCAGAAGATGAAGGTTTGATCCCTGGCTAGGGAAGATCCCCTGGAGGACGTAATAGTAACCCACTTCACTATTCTTGACAGGACAATCCCACAGAAAGAGGACACTGGTGGGTGATAGTCCCTTGGGGTCTCAAAGAGTTGGACGTGACTGAGCACTCACACACTACTATGTCACAAATTGCCTAGCACTTCATATAGATTAACTCAGTCTTCACAATAACCCATGGCTTGGTTACTACTATAGTTTTTGTTATTAGGCACATTTACTTGGAAATTCATATCATCATCAGGTAATTTTTAAATTAGTTTATAATGAAAAGCAACCACAACATGAACTGTCATACACTGTCAGTGTGGCATCCTCTTTCCTTAAGCAGAGAGCAGTATGACCTGACCCAGTCTTGCTAAACAGTTAGCCAAAAAAATGACATAACATAGAACATAGACATAACGATGTGATGATCATAACCTAGAACATAGACAGTCCTAATGATTTAACAGCAAAAGAAAAAGATGCCCTGGTCCATCTACCTCACAATAAAGAAAGTCTTACCATACTTAAAGTGATGAAAGAAAATAACCTACAGCCCAGATTACTGTACCCAGCAAGGATCTCATTCAAATATGAAGGAGAAATCAAAAGCTTTACAGACAAGCAAAAGCTCAGAGAATTCAGCACCATGAAACCAGCTCTCCAACAAATGCTAAAGGATATTCTCTAGACAGGAAACACAAAAAGGGTGTATAAACTCAAACCCAAAACAATAAAGTAAATGGCAATGGGATCATATTTATCAATAATTGCCTTAAAGGTAAATAGGTTGAATGCAACAACCAAAAGACAGAGACTGGCTGAATGGATACAAAAACAAGACCCTTATATATGTTGTCTACAAGAGACCCACCTCAAAACAGGGACACATACAGACTGAACGTGAAGGGCTGGAAAAAGAAATTCCATGCAAATAGAGGTCAAAAGAAAGCAGGAGTAGCAATACTCATATCAGATAAAATAGACTTTAAAACAAAGGCTGTGAAAAGAGACAGAGAAGGACACTGCAGCATTGGGCCAGCACACTAAGCGCAGGCGGCGGCAGCGGACCAGTGCACTAAGTGCGGCCGAGACCGACCCCACGTCCGAGGTCAGGGACAGTGGCCTAGAGTGCCAGGCTGCGACAGCACAGGAACAGCTGAGAGGAGCTACCCCGCGTCCAAGGTCAGGGGCGATGGCCAGGAGGAGCCACCCTGCGTCTGAGGTCAGGGGCAGTGCCTGAGAGGAGCCACCCTGCGTCCGAGGCCAGGGGTGGCACCCGAAGCGAGGGCAGCACCGCGAGGAACAACCCCACATCCAAGGAGCGGTGGCTGCTGGGCGAAGGAGGACATAGAGAAGCCATCCCACACCGAAGGTCAGGAAGGGCAGCGGGAGGAGATGCCCTTCATCCAAGGTAAGGAGTAGCAGCTGAGATTTGCTGGAGCAGCCATGAAGAGATACCCCATGCCCAAGGTAAGAGAAACCCAAGTAAAATGATAGGTGTTGCAAGAGGGCATCAGAGGGAAGACACNTTCAGTCGTGTCCGACTCTGTGTGTCCCCATAGACGGCAGCTCACCAGGCTCCGCCGTCCTCCAGTATTGGCTAAATATATTCAAAAAGACTCTACTACATTTTACTGCAATGAACTCTTTGGTGTGCTAAATTCTGGGTTACAAATACATATTTTTTTCCTTCCAAGTATATTTAGAACCCAATTTTCTATATAGTCATTTAAATGAAATTATTGGATTAGAACTGTATTATTATTTGTTTGGATGTAAATCTGAAACATAATTTCCATTTAGTCTGAATAAGAGATGTATATGTCATGAAAGTTATCCATCTTCATTCTATAAATAAAAGGGAATAATACAACTATAATGGGAAAAATGTCAGAAGATGTTGCTTTCAAAAACAGTAGATTACTAATTGACCTTTTTCTGAATTTACCATACTATTTACCATTTCAGCAGTTAGCTATCTTTCTGACAAGTAAATTTCTTAAAAATGTGAATGACATTTAACTGGATAGAGCTATTTGTCATTGAATAATTTAATGTCATTTCTTATTGCTTCAGTTTAAATGGTTGATCTAATTTTTATTTGCAATGTACAATTTGGATAACTCATTATATTGGTTAATGTCTAAATATGTTAAAATTTTAGATAAATGTGCTTTTCAGTTGTCAGCATAATCAAATGGGGCATATGGTAATGATATTAAACACCTGATTACATCCCATGATAGAATACATTTACTGTATCCTCTCCCTTCCATTTTGTTTATTCACATCTACTCTAAATCTTTTCTAGAGCCCATTTTACATCTCCATAGCTACACTAATTTCATGAAATTATCAACTGAGCTCCTTAGATTGCTTTATTCTACTTTCTTTGCTTTATTCTAAGTCTAGGGTTTATATCTCTTTTTTCCTTTTATTTTCTAGATTCAGATTACACCTCCTTTGCTAGATTGCACTGAAAATGAATTTCTGTTCTTTATGAAAGCTATAGGTAATAATGTCTTATTTATCTGCCTTTTATTCACTATAATTTTCATGTTTTATTAACATTTATATCTATTAATAGATTAATTGATAACAGTTATATCTATCCATATAACGACATTAACTTTGATACTTCTCAATATTTTATATAATACCCTTCTAAAGATAATATATATACTTATTAGCCTTTTCTGATACATTTGTCATTAAATATAGTTTTCAAAATTGTAGATAAATTGCCATGTATTAAAGTGTGTGTGTGTGTCAGAGAGAGAGAGAAATTGCTGAATAAATCTGATTAATCAGTTTTGTTCTGCACAGAGAATGATACTGTAAGTATTTTAATGATACTGTAAGTTATTTTAATAATACATACATGAACTAATTCATTTATTTCCTATTTTCTACCTTGCTTATATCTAGTAACATTCAGGCCAAATCATAATATTTCATGACACCATTGCATTCCTCTTTCAGCTTTTTCTTCATTGGAAAAGTGCCTTATACTGACCACTCTCACTATACCAAATTATTACTGGTTGCTAACATGAAATAGGCCTGCTACACCCAAACGTGATCTGACATTTCTCTTTCCTCAGACTTCATCACTACTTATTAATTTGCAGAACAAACAGCGATACACTCCATATGGGAAGGATTTTATCCCTATTTAGCCTCAGACTCTCTGTCTACTCAACCCCTCATTGTTCTCATATTAGTGAGTGTATATAGTCACATATATTGAGAAAATATTATTTTATAAGGTGCTATCTTCTTCCTCAAAAGAAGAGAAATGAGAAATGAAAGTTGCTCAGTCGTGTCCAACTCATTGCGACCCCATGGACTATATAGTCCATGGAATTCTCTAGGCCAGAATACAGGAGTGGGTAGCCTTTCCCTTCTCCAGGGCATCTTCCCAACCCAGGGACCCAACCCAGGTCTCCCACATTGCGGGCGGATTCTTTACCAGCTGAGTGACAAGGGAAGCCCACAAAAGAAGAGAAATGGCTTGCAAAAAATATTTATGAGCATTTCACAAATCACAAAAACATAAATAGAAATAGTAAGTTGTATCAAAGGAAAAGATAAGTTGCTAAGATTAGTTGCAAATTTATTTCTGGTTTCCTGAAAGTCAGTATG
>SJYV01025490.1:0-11920 GCA_006410875.1 Neotragus pygmaeus
GAGAGTGTTTTGCCTATGTTCTCCTCTAGGAGTTTTATAGTTTCTGGTCTTATGTTTAGATCTTCAATCTATTAAATAGGTTTTCTTGTGAATAACATATAGTTATGTTAAAAAAAAACCCTTTTTGATTATCTCTGTCTTTTAAGTAGTGTGTTTAGACCACTCACATTTCATGTGATTATTGTTCTGGCTGAATTAATATCTTTTTAACTTTTATATGCATGGCATTGGGGCTTCCCAGGTGGCACTAGAGGTAAAGAACTCGCTTGTCGATAGGGGACATGGATTCGATCCCTGGGTTGGGAAGATCCCCTGGAAAAGGGAATGGCAACCACTCCAGTATTCTTGCCTGGAGAATCCCATAGACAGAGGAGCCTGGCGGGCTGTAGTGGATAGGGTCCCAAAGAGTCAAACATGACTAAAGTTACAACATGTACGCAATGCATTTATTCTTCATTTTTTTCCTCCTCTCCTTCAGCCTCCTTTATGCTTGTAAAACAGATAAATATTTCTGGCACTGCAGTTCTTTCATACTGAAAAAATAATGGGGGAATACTCCTGAAGAAAAATTTGAGAAATGATACCCCCTCTGCCTATTCTGTCAGCACTGTTTTTAGGATGCCTCTGTTTTAAAGAGAACACTGCCCTGTTACAGAGTCAGTATTTTTCGGTTTTAAATATTTCTCCTTCTGTTCCTGGTGGAGCAGACATCATGGGCCTTTATAATCTCTAGGGACTGAATTACAGACATAGATTGTTGGGCTTTCAATATGTAATCGCTTTTATGAATGATCTCCTAGTCAAACTGCTTGCAGTGTGTGACATCAATCTTATTCTTGCTGTCTTAGTACTTTGATTGTCAGGAATAAAATGAAAAATGAAAGCAGTTGCGTGATTTTAATTTCAAACCTAGTATCACTTACATGTGTGGAACAGGCAGGTTTGCAATTCGCACTTGAGTGATCGAGGGGAGGCGAGCAGCACCTGCTTTTGTAAAACACTCTGGAATTTAAGGTAATCCTTGGCCAGCACTCCTCTCAGAGCATAGATTTCATTTCCAGCCAATGCCCTGTAGATGTCACCATTGTCATTTCTAATGGGGAAAAGCACCACCTTCACCACAAGCTTGTCCAGTCGCTCAGTCGTGTCCGACCCTTTGCAACCAAACGGACTGCAGCACGCCAGGCCTCCTTGTCCATCACCAGCTCCTGGAGCTCGCTCAAACTCATGTCATCAAGTTGGCGATGCCACCCAACCAGCTCAACCTCTGTCGTCCGCCTCTCCTCCCACCTTCAATCTTTCCCAGCATCGAGGTCTTTTCCAATGAGTTGCCTCTTTGCATCAGGTGGCCAAAGTACTGGAGCTTCAGTTTCAGCATTAATCCTTCCAGTGAATATTCAGGGTTGATTTCCTTTAGGACTGACTGGTTTTATCTCCTTTTGGTCCAAGGGACTCTCAAGAGTCTTTAACAGCACCACAGTTTGAAATGATTAGTTCTTTGGTGTTGGATCTTCTTTATGGTTCAACTCTTACATCTATACATGACTACTAGAAAAACCATAGCTTTGACTAGATGGACCTTTGTCAGCAAAATGATGCCTGTTTGTTATTATACTGTCTAGATTTGTCATAGTTTTTCTTCCAAGGAACAAATGTCTTTTAATTTCATGGCTGCAGTCACCATACTCAGTGATTTTGGAGTCCAAGGTGATGGAGGCCAAACCTGTTGAACCATTTGGTTGTTAAGGAACCAGGGGAGTCTGCTTGTTCTGACCCTTTTTACAGATGCTCCTCTGAAAGTGCCAAACTCTGGATACTTTCTCATTCTGTATCATTCTCATCTACTACTGTCTGGTACCTGGTTTTACAATTCATTCCCTCCTTCAGAACTCCTCTCTCATTTGGCTTCTTCGAGGAGGGACTCTCCTGTTCGCAGTGACCTTTCTCCTCATCGCCTGTGTTTCCTTTCTTTCCCACTCCTTCTCCTTGGGTCCCTACAGAGGCTCTGTCCCGTGTCCTCCTGTACACACCCTCCTGTCAATCACCCTCTTATAATGTCACTTCTACACAAGTGACTCCCAAATCTGCTTTTCTAGAGCTTCCTTTTTCTCTCCTGACATTTAAACCCACGTTTAACTTCCTCATGGAGCCCCTAGCACCACAAAGAACAAAGAATCTTGGAAATCAACGAAGTGGGACTAGTCCAGGTTGGGGGAGGGGATGTTACATATGGGAGCAGGCTCCTCTGTCCACGGGGTTCTCCAGGCCAAGAATCCTGGAGTGGGTTGTCACTTCCTTCTCTAGGGGATCTTCAATGGGTTACTATAATATTAAAAAAATAAGCTCCTCCCACTTGAAATTCCTGAAAGAACGGGACAGAGAGCACTCCTGGAGCATGCAATAGAATTCTCAACAATTTTTTCTGAATTCCAAAGGAACAGATGATAGTATATTTGAGTAATATACATATTGTGTAAAAGTATCCCTACAGGTCCACTGGACCTGGACTCTGAGGGTTCATGGTTGCACAAAGTGTGCAGTTCCAGAGAAAATAGTTGAACAGAGAACCTGCAACCTCTTTATAAATATTCCTGAGCTGTAAACACAAGAGTCCTACATGAGTATAACACTCCTCCGTTTTGTGATTTCTATTTGGGACTTGTTGGGGCCAGGGTGGGAACGGTTTACCTCTTACCACCTGGAGCCTCTTGGACTTGTAAACCCCAATGGACTCCCTACCTGGCTCACAGGCTGGGTCCTGGGGTCCTGTATCCNCTCCTCCGTTTTGTGATTTCTATTTGGGACTTGTTGGGGCCAGGGTGGGAACGGTTTACCTCTTACCACCTGGAGCCTCTTGGACTTGTAAACCCCAATGGACTCCCTACCTGGCTCACAGGCTGGGTCCTGGGGTCCTGTATCCACCCTCTCTGTTGTGTCAGACCCTCCTCCTCACACTCCCACCCTTTGCCCAGATTACTACAAGCAGCTGAGCTTCCTAAGTGTTTTCTCTGCTTGGGGTTCTCTTTCTACCTTCCATCCCATACTCTGCTATTATATCAACTGTCCTGAAATGCAGCTTCAAATGTACTCTGTCCAAAACTCTCAGAGCTTCCTGACTGCCTCAAATTGAGCCTCTTTACTTTGCTATTTGAATCACCAAACCCTTCTGCCTCATTTCTGGCTATGGACAGTCCAGAAGCTCCACACTTTAGGCAAATCAGACTCTCCTCCTGGCAGATCCAGCCTGGCTTGTTCCAGGGCTGTGCCGCCCACTATGCTGGCCCCCACCTCTGCTATGGAAGCCTGATTTACTCTCGAGGGCCAGTACATAAGCATCCGTCTTCTCTGGATGTCCATGTGGCCTGGCTGGAGTAATCGCTTCCTGTGGGACACCTGAGAGCCACATCAATACTCTGTCCTCCAGGGATTCTAACAAGTGTCTTTCCCCTCTGGAATTAGAAAGCAGGGTCTGAGACTGAGTTTTTAAATCTTCCACTTAACCAACAGGTGTAGAATTAAACTGAATGGCTAGGATGCATGGTGATGTATATTTGGGGTCAGAGATAATCCAAAGAGTGTATGTGAAGTAAAGAGGTGGGTCTCACTGTAACTCACTCAGGCCATGAGGGTCCTGGTACAAATGGACCGTGTTCCCAATCCTCCCCTAAATATAAGGCACAGTACAAATCCTCACAACCTCAAAGGCTGTGTGGAGAGGGAGAGGAAATACCATATCATTCTGGAAAACATGGGCTGGACATGAGTTGATACAGGTTGGACATTGGCTGGACATGGGTTGATTGGACATGGGTTAACTGGACATGGGTTGATATGACATTACTTTGTCTACAAAGGTCCTTCTAGTCAAGGCTGTAGTTTTTCCAGTGGTCATGTATGGATGTGAGAGTTGGACTATAAAGAAAGCTGAGTGCCGAAGAACTAATGCTTTTGAACTGTGGTGTTGGAGAAGACTCTTGAGAGTCCCTTGGACTGCAAGGAGATCAAACCAGTCCATCTTAAAGGAAATCAGTCCTGAGTATTCACTGGAAGGACGATGCTGCAGCTGAAACTCTAATACTTTGGCCACCTGTTACAAAGAACTGACTCACTGGAAAAGACCCTGATGCTGGGAAAAATTGAGGGCAGGAGGACAAGGGGATGACAGAGGATGAGATGGTTGGATGGCATCATTGACTCGATGAACAGGAGTTTGAGTAAACTCCGGGAATTGGTGATGGACAGGGAGGCCTGGCATGCTGCAGTCCATGGGGTCAAAAAGAGTTGGACACGACTGAGCAACTGAACTGAACTTATATGGGTTGGATATGGGTTGATATGGGTTGTATTGTGGCTCCATCGCTTTCTAATTCTATTGTCTAATTCTATTGTCTACAGAACGTCCCTGAGCCTCAGTCACCTCAACTACCCCATAAAAATAATGTCAACACCAGGCAGGGTTTTGTGAGGGTTAAAATGTTGTATGTAAGCTGTCCAGGACACTGGAGATGGTCAATAAACAAGAGTGATGTTGTTATTAAAATGCTTTGTCTTTTACTTTTTGAACTCTATAGAACCTTTCATTGGTGGAGGCAGGGTTGATTAAAACCTACTAACATAAGTGAATTGAAGATGAAAATTTAAATATATGAACTACATTTAAAAATATGTACACCTCTAACTGAGGCTTCCCTGGTGGCTCAGATGGTAAAGAATCTGCTTGCAATGCAGGAGACCCAGGTTCAATCCCTGGGTCAGGAAGAACCACTGGAGAAGGAAATGGCAAACCCACTCCAGTATTATTGGCTGGGAAATCCCACGGACAGAGGAGCCACAAAGAGTCTGAGAAGAGAGCAACCAACTCTTTCACACTATATACTTCAGGGAAAAGGAGGCTTATGCTTATTAATTTTGATTAGGCTTAGAAAATACACAAATGCTTGACATTAATTTTCATTCTCTATATGCCTAATAATATTTTCAATAATAAAAAGAATTAAAACCAACATCTGTCACATTCATAAAGTAAAATGNAGGGAGGAAAAGGAAACTATTGATAAAACTGAAATCTGTTCATCTTGTCTTTGATCACAACTATACACTGGGAATTAGCTCCATGGGCGAAATGCTTTAAGCAAAAAAAGGAAACAAGCATTAAACAGGGCAACTGAGGCTTCTATACCTGTCTCTTATACACATCTAGATGTGTATAAGAGACAGTAGTAAACCTGATTAAAAATGAAATGAAAACGAATACACTTTCAGATGTAACTTGTAAAATTTGATGCTACGGGGCGAGGCATGCCGCTTAATACATTAATATTAACAGGACCATCATCTGTGTTGTTTCCTGGATTAGCCTCCAGGGGCTGCTAAAGAGTAGTGTTTCAGGGAACCAGGCAGAGAAAGATTTAAAAAATAATCTTTCAACATGACCCTGAGAAGTGCAATTCCCAAGAATCACACTTATTACTACACCCCCCAGAGGTCTGAGACTGCAGATTTTAGCAAAGCTGTCTGGCTGGTGGTGAGGACCGTGCCCTGTTGGCAGAGTGGAGCTACCTAGAATCAGCGTAAATGTGAGGCTGGTGTTGGCACTTAAAGGTGACATCTGAGCGTCCCCCGACGCTGGGCTCAGACTGAACCACAGCTGACCATGCTCACAGCCGCTGTGCCATGAGCTGTGAAGCATAGGGCAGAAATGGAAGATCCTCATCTAGGCTTCTGATTCCTTTTCCTAGTGACTTCCCATCCTTAACGGAATCAGCACATTCTGGAAAAAAGACATAGCCCCAGCTGAATAGCTGGACTAGAAAACTGCTTCTATTCTTAAAGGACACGCCAAGTCAAATCCTTTACATACATAAAATGAAATAAGAGGGGTCTGTTCTGTGTTTTCACTTTACATTTCTCACCTGTCTTACTCATCCCACTTGAGAGTAAAACATTTGTCAGATTTCCTTGTCCTCAAAAAGGATGCTTTACTGAATACTGTTCAAAGTACCTTTGCCCATTAATTCACGACCTTCTCTCTATAACCTTGGGAAGAGTTATTAACGATCCTATTTGCAATTGAGGAATCTTTGAGACTCAAAGATGACTGGTCAGAGGGGACTTGGCTGCAGCCAGCCAAGTAGGGCAAGGATGTATTAATTTCCCATGGGTGGTANTCCTTCAAGGAGATGTGTATAAGAGACAGGTTATTAACGATCCTATTTGCAATTGAGGAATCTTTGAGACTCAAAGATGACTGGTCAGAGGGGACTTGGCTGCAGCCAGCCAAGTAGGGCAAGGATGTATTAATTTCCCATGGGTGGTACTGACAGGGCTCCAGGAGGGATAGTAACTTGCTCAAGTCTTAAGGGGGATGAAGGCATTGGTGGGACTGACCCCTTGCCAGCACGGTGCCCTCGCTCTACCATGCCAGGCTTTGTAGACAAAATGCTACAGCACAGAAAAGATACAGGTGTGGCACTCCAGCAGGGTCTTTAGGAAGAAGAGCAGAAAGAGCTTGTTTTTTTCAGGCTGGCTGTGGTGGTCATGCTCTGCATAGCTATAGTAAGCTGGGCTGTGACCATGTCTCACATACAAAAATAATAATAACGCATCAGCTTCCAGCAACAGGATACAGGGAACACGTCAGGGTCGCGATACCTTGTAACAGAGGGCTCCATCACCCACACTTCCTGGCTTGCCTGGCCTCTTATTTCCCTGAGTGCTCCACCCCGGTCACAAAGTCTCAAATCAATCATCTTAAACCACGTGGAGCAAATCCAGGCTATGTGGAAGCCGCTTATGTTCAATTACAGACTTAAAAAAAAAAATGTCCATTGTTTCTTCTGGAGCTTATCTGGAGAGAGAGTTGCAATCAGGACAGAGAAAAGGACACACTGGGTGGGAGGGGAAATGCCAGGGTCATCAGGAGGCCTGTCTAGAGTCGCTGGTTGTGATTTACTGAAAAGAGAATGAAATTCAGGCCCACCATCTATCTTGCTGAAATGTCAAGCTGAGTGTGGCTCCAGCCAGTAGGGGGCTCTGATGGACAGGCCTGTAAATCACCTGCCAGCCCTTTGGGATCTCCGACGGAAGGGCCATGTGGATGCTACAGAGAAGAGAAGTACAATTAGAGGTCCCTGGACCAACAGGAATTCTCCTGGGGCCCAGAAATGCACCGTTACAGGGAACCGACCCTTAATCTCAACACAGAAAACTCTTTTTCTCTGCCATGATGCCATGAGTGGGGTCTAAAATTTCCAACTTGAAAACACACTGCATGTTAGGAAAAAAAAAGGAAAGGGTTAGTCACTCAGTCATATCTACCTGTTTGCGACCCCATGGACTGTAGCCTGTCCATGGGATTCTCCAGGCAAGAATATTGGAGTGTGTGGCCATTCCCTTCTCCAGGGGAATCTCCCCGATCCAGGGACAGAACTTGGGTCTCCCACATTACAGGCAGATTTCTGACCATCGGAGCCACCAGGAAGCCCTCACAGTGCGTGTGACCAATGTGTTAAGCTGGTGTTTGCTGGCAAATCGATCCACAGCAAATCTTTGTCAAGGATTTGTTACGACACTGTGTGATGCACAGAAGCAACACAGTGGCCAGAGTAACACAGTACATGTTATCACTGAACTGCAATGCACGGCCCTGATTTCCTCTCTTTATTAAAGATCTGACAGTGGAAAACATACATCCAGCCGAAGAACAGAAAATACGACTCTCTAATAATAAAACTGCTCAATATTTAACATGGCAAGTCTGGCCCCTTTGGTGCCTCAAAAACATGTCTGTGATTTTAATTCTTACAGGGTGGGAACACAGTCATTTCAGCTCTTCAAAGCTGACCCCAGGGGTACCAGACCGGAAGGGAAGACATAACATTCAAATTGGTCACTGATTGCTGGTGTTAACATTTTGACAAGGGAGGAAAAGGAAACTATTGATAAAACTGAAATCTGTTCATCTTGTCTTTGATCACAACTATACACTGGGAATTAGCTCCATGGGCGAAATGCTTTAAGCAAAAAAAGGAAACAAGCATTAAACAGGGCAACTGAGGCTTCTATACTGGGAGGGACAAGAGAGGCTGCAGGCTGCTACAAAAGGTCGGAGTCCTCCGCACTTTAAGGTTCAGATAATAAGGAAAACCAGTGGACATGGTGGTGGTTAATATTCTTCTGATTTTTCTTCTTTAAATTAGCTAGAAATTTAGTTAGTTCATTTCCCTGGTTGGGGGACATTTCTATAGCACTTTTACTTTCATTTATAGATCCCAGGAGGTCCATACATGAAATTAATGCCTTATAGGTTATTGATATGGTAATTCGTAGGGTTTAAACTTCAAAGGTAAAGGTTCAAGTTCTCCCCCAAATGCTCCTTGGTCACCCTGGGATGGAGCAAGAATGTACAAAGGCAGACCCAGGCTTCCACCGCCTCCCTTCTACACTGAGAGACAGGGAGGCTGAACCATGTTTGGTGAATGTTACCATTGTGAATGTTACCAGACTGTACCAAGGGCTTCCCAGGTGGTGATAGTGGTTAAGCATCCACTTGCCAATGCAGGAGATGCAAGAGACGTGGGTTTGATCCGTGGGTCAGGAAGATTCCCTGGAGAAGGAAATGGCAACCCACTCCGGTATTCTTGTTTGGGACATTTCATGGACACAGGAGCCTGGTGGGCTACAATCCATGGGGTCACAAAAGACAACAACAAACCAAGTCTGATAACAGACCCAGCATCTGGATGAGCCCAGGAGACTCTGGACTCTTAGGCTGAGGAACCCAAGGCCTCTCTGCATTGTCAGAAGAAACAAGGGGTCAGGGGATGCCGCCTCCCCACGCTGCCCCCTGCTCACTGTGAGCGTGGCCCAGAGGAGAGGCCCCAGGCCCGGCAGCGTCCAGGTCCCCTCAAGAGCCACAGTGGCCCGCTCTGCCGCACTGGCTTGCTCTGCGCTGAGAGGCTCAGATGTCTCAGAACCTGGCCATCTCGGGTCCAAAATGCAAACCACCACATGCCCCATTCTCACCTTCCAAATCTCCCTTTATACCTTTTCTTTTTTTTCTTTCCTCTGGAGAAGGAAATGGCAACCCACTCCAGTACTCTTGCCTGGAAAATCCCATGGACAAGAGGGGCTTGGAAGGCTACAGTTCATAGGGTTGCAAAGAGTTGGGCACGACTGAGCAACTTCACTTTCACTTTTCTTTTTTTAATGTAATTTTCCCTTTTGGAATCAAGGTTATAAATCCGTCTTCCGAGACTAACATCTTTCACATGCAAGTTTCAATTCGGCTCCCAAAACATCCCATGATGCTGGCCGAGACACCGCGGCACCTGAAAATCAAACCATCTCTAACCCCAAACCCGAATTAAAGCTCGCACACTTAAGAACCATCCCCGCCGCTGCCCTCCGCTTCCACATTCACCAGGCGTGGCCTCACCTTCCCGAAGAAGAGCTGCGTGGCCACGGCGAGCGCCTGGAAGCCGCGGACGGCGGTCCTCAGCTCCGCCCGCGCGAGCCCCAGCTGCCGGGCCTGCTGCTCGTAGCGCTCCTTCAGCCGCTGTGCCAGCAGCCGCTCAGCCTCACGGGCCTGCGGGTCCGGTTTCTGAGAGAACCCGTTGCGAGGGGCCGTGGTCCTCTGCTTGGGGTACCCTAGGAAGCAAGGAGGGTCACCTGTGAGAAAATAGTCAGCCCAGATGTGACAAGTGCTCCTCATGACACAAGGATGCCGGCAAGGGGCTGAGAAGGAACGGCCCTCTGTGTCATTCTAAGTGTTAAAATGAAAAAAACAAGGGCTGTGAAGTGTGGTTCTGTTGAAGTGGTTCCAAGTGCAAGGCTTCACGCTTGGAAGCAGAGGAACAGACAGAATTGCCCAACTCCTCCCAGCTGCCTACATTTCTTCTCGGTCTACTTAGAGAGACTTGGAGCAGTTGGCTTTTTTTTTTTTCCTTCAAGGGGATTCCCCTTGGAAAACATCTAAAAGGAAATCACTCAATCCAGGTTGAAGCCAGACTTAAAACCTAGTAACCCTTTCACTGATGGGTTTCCCCGATGGCTCAGCAGTAAAGAATCCAGCAGGGCAGGAGACGTGAGTTTGATCCTTGGGTCAGCAAGATTCCCCTGAAGGAGGAAATGGCAAGCCCCTTCAGTATTCTTGCCTGAAGAATCCCGTGGACAGATGAGCCTGGTGGGCTACAGTCCATGGGGTGGCAAAGAAACAGACATGCCTGAAGCAACTGAGCACGCACGCATATATGCATCAAGCACCTGTTCAGTCAATGACATGTGGGAGGCCCAGTGGACTTGCAAAGAAATGAGGCCCTGCCTTTGACCATGGGCAAGCCAGCGTCAGCATCTGGGCTCTGGGTTCTCTGATTCCTCACCAGGCATCTCAGCACCTAAGGACACTTGCTGATCCACTCTGCAGCATCTCTGACTGAACTCACAAGTTTGGGGGCACACCCTGAACCTAGAACATTCTCCCATTCCCCCCAGTCTTGTCCCAATCACATCCCCTGGTTGCATTACTCTGAGTAGGGACGCATAGAATCTATGGTGATCCCAGTGACCACTGGCGACTGAGAGCAAAGAAGCCAGTCACCTTCTGTTCCGACAAAGATGAATGCAAGCAGTTTGCGTGCAAAGGCTGAGTGCCAGGATGAACATGGGCCTTCAAAATGCAAAGAGAACATGAAAAATTCATCTGCAGTCATCTGGTCACTATCCAGAGGATTCTAATGGATGGAAAAGCATGCTTCAGTCCTGAAGCTGGAAGCTCAACTGACATGATAACAAGCAAACACTGCAGCCTTGGGACCTGCATATTTACAATCTCAGAGAAGGCCCATGACCTTAACACTTGTAAACAAGAGGGAGAAGAACGAAAGGACACAACTTTGATAGCCCTCCAGCTTAAGGAAAAGCACTTCATGAGTTTGGTCCACCTCCCAACAGACAGGAAGTCTGTTTCTTGCAGGCTGGCATCAGCATGACACCCCAGGGAGCACATGGGCTGAGTTCTCTGTCGTCTTAGGTAGGCTTTATTTTTCTTAAACTGATCTAAAGGTATTTCAGAAAAAATGTGCCCAGTAGCACACTACTTTCTACTCACTGCTGGCACTTGTCTGTCTGGAGTTGGCTAGTGCTGGGGAGGAGAGTGGCGAGCAGAGAGCGCGAGAGCAAGACATTTCCTTCCGGCCAGTGTGGAGCACAGGTGAGGGCAGGAATTACTGGGTTGGCCAAAAAGTTCGATCTATGGAAAAACTCAAACGAACATTTTGGCCAACCCGTCCAATCATAAATAAGTTCCAGAGAGAAGAAGGGCCTCTCAGGTGGCTCAGGGTTAAAGAACCCTCCTGCCAATGGAGGAGACACAAGAGACGATCCCTGGGTTGGAAAGATGCCCTGGAGAAGGAAATAGCAACCCATTCCAGTATTCTCACCTGGGGAATCCCATGGACAGAGGAGCCTGGTGGGTTTAGTCCATGGGGTTGCAAAGAGTTGGACACGACTGAGAGACTAAGCACACACACTAGAAAGAATAGGGCTACCTTTCCCATTCCGAGGAAAGAGCAGATTATTTTCTATTTTGATGTAGAGAAAATAGGAGAAGAAAAAAAAAGATGTTACAGCCAGAGTTTCCCAAGCCAACTATAAGAATTGGTTATGATAACACACTCTTTAGACTAAAATTTATGCAAAATAGTCTCAACTTTGGGACATTTATTATCATTTATTATTTATAAGAAGTATGAGAAAAACATCTATTTCTGCTTTATTGACTATGCCAAAGCCTTTGACTGTGTGGATCTCAATAAACTGTGGAAAGTTCTGAAAGAGATGGGAATACCAGACCACCTGACCTACCTCTTGAGAAGTCTGTATGCAGGTCAGGAAGCAACAGGTAGAACTGGACATGGAACAA
>SJYV01025490.1:14424-141689 GCA_006410875.1 Neotragus pygmaeus
ACTGGCGAAGATGGAGTAAGAAAGGAGTAGATTTATCTTCTCATCTGAAAGTACCCGGAACACTTGACCAAAATATGTGTCAGTGGATTTCAAGACATTATATTAGGCAATGAAGCACAAGGAACCAACGACTCTGAAACACACGAGACGACCCCGACCACCCACACGGATCTGAGCCTGCTCTCTGGGTGGTCTTCCAGGCTGTGGCACAGACTCCGGAAGCCCAGGGGGAGCCTGGTAGTCTTCCCAACTTGGGACGGTGGAGCTGGGGGCTCAGAAAGTTCAAGGGTCAGCGGTTACAGGGCAGAGTAGCTGAGAGGACAGCTCTACAGAGTAACACAGAAGGGCCCCTCGAGTTTCTGGACAACTTACATCAGTGCAGCAGATGAGGACAGTGTCCAGAGCCAGGGAGCAGATTCTACCCAGGACTAGCGGGAACACTACCGGGAGCTCACGGAAGGCCAGGATCAATTCCTGTGCCCTCCGTAATTCCCAGGGCATCGGAACACCTGGAAGGCTCATACCATGGTGCTCTGCTGAAACCAGTCCTGGACTAACTGCTGGTCAGGATCTGTTTAACAAAGCTGATGAGACAGATCCAAGATGATCAAGCTCTTTCCAAGTCACATAGTTTCACCCAAGAACAAAGCTTAAGAATATTTATAGAATTAAAAAAAAAATCCAACAAGGAAAAATTCACAATGTCAGTCATCTAAAAAAATTCTCAGGCATGTAAATAAGCAGGGATGTACAAACCATGATGAAGAGGGGATGCAATCAATTGAAGTCAGCCAAGAAAAGCACCAGCAATTAACAGTTATTATAACTATATTCCATATATCAAGAGGCTGGAGGAAAGACTGAGTACATCAAATACAAACAAAGATAAAAAGAGACTTAAATAAAAATTCTAGAGATTAACAATTCAAATGTCTGAGATAAAAATACACTGGATGGGATTAAGATTAGACACTGCATATGAAAAGATTAATGGCATGGATTTTCATAGCAGCATTACTCACAGCAGCCAAAAGCTGGAAACAAATGTCCATTAACCAATGAGTGGATAAACTATGACACATTCACATGGTGTAAGATTATTCAGCCCAAACCAGGAACGAAACACTGATTTAGGAAGGAAATACTACTGATCCTCACTTTGACATGGATGAACCTCAAAAACGTGCTAAGTGAAAACAACTGATGAAAAAAGCCACACAGAATATGATTCCACTTACACGAAATGTCCAGAATAAACAAGCCCATGAAACAAAGTGGACTAGTGGTTGTCAGCGGCTGGGGAGCTCATGGGTATGGGTTTCTTTTGAGGCTATAAGAAAATGCTCTGGAAGTAGTGGTGATTGCTGCACAATTTTGTGAATATACTAAAACCACTGAATTGTACACTTTAAAAGAGTAAAATTCACAATATGTGAATTACTAAAGAAGCAGCTGAGGCTCAGAGAAATTCTGTTATTTGCCCCAGTTCATACATCATGTGAGCCACTGAGCCAGTATTTGAACTCAGTTTGGCCTATTCTCCTGGGCCAAACTGCTTGGCAACATTTAGAATTTACAGAAGAGTTTCTAGTGAAGACAACTCCATGCAAGCATTTCCAAAAGCTGGAAGAAAACCAGCAGGAATAGATGTCAGAGTTAAGGGAAAGAAAATTTCAGGAAAGGAGTGATCAGTAACGCCAAAAGCCACAGAGATAAGGACCAAGACATGTCACTTAGACTGAATAACCAGGAGGTCATGAGAGGCCTTTACAGGACTGGGGGGAGGGAAGGCAGTGGAATAGGGAGGGGGTTGCTAGCTGGCAGGGATGGGAGAAGTCATCTGTAAGCAAGGGACAGAGACGAGAATCACCAGATGTCTCTTCCCCGAGCCTGGCTGCAAAGGTGGGGAGAGAAATGGGTCAAGACCATCCTCAGGGAAGCTCCAGATCAGCAGGGGAGGGAAACACGCCTGGACTCCACCTGCCACTCCTCAATCACGTGACAGTCGAGGGTTCAGGGCTCGACAGAGGCACCACCGACCAGGGCAGCTCGGCTTATCTGCTGTTCAGTAATCTGAAGAAAGGAGAGTTGCCCTGAGAGTGGGATGGAGGAGGCAAGGAGAGGAGGCTGGGGACAGGAATGCTGTGCTCCCAGACCTGTCCACTCTCATTACATAGGTTTCTCCTCACCAGAGCTGTCTTGACATTCTCCTGTGGTAGCCCGGACTCCAATGTTTCTGTCCCTCTGCACACATATGCAGATGCTTGGAGCTGTTCGTGTTCTCCCAAAATTCATGTGCTAATCCCTAATCTCCAGTGAGATGGTATTTTGAGGAGGTGCTCTGGAGAAAGCATTTAGGTCATGAGGGCGAGGCTTCCATGAAAGGGATTAGTGGCCTCATGAGAAGAGACACCAGAGAGATGACCTCGTTTTCCCCACATGCTGAGAAAGCAAGATCTACCAAGACAGCCCTTGTTGTATGGAGTATCAGACAGGTCTCAACAAATTTGAAAGGACTCAAATCATCCACCTTTGGCCACCCAAGGCGAAGAACCGACTCACTGGAAAAGACCCTGATGCTGGGAAAGATTGAAGCAGGAGGAGAAGGGGGCGACAGAGGATGAGAAGGTGGGATGGCATTACTGACTTGACAGACATGAGTTTGAGTAAGCTCCAGGAGTTGGTGATGGACAGGGAAGCCTGGCGTGCTGCGGTCCATGGGGTCGCAAAGAGTTGGACATGACTGAGTGATTGATCAGCACTGAACTGAACAAATCATCCAAAGTATGTTCTCCAGACACAATGGAATTAAATTAGAAATACAATCAGAGAGACCTCTGGAAAGTCCTAAATATCTGCAAACTAAAAAGAATGCTGCGAAATAATCATGGGGGAAGAAGAAATCAGAAAAGGAAACCTGAAAATATTTTGAACTCATTGAAGATGAAAACCCAATATATCAAAATATGTGAATTACAGCTAACGTAGTATATGAAGGGACATTTACTGTATTAAATGCACATTAGAAAAGCAGAAAGACTTCAAATTAATGACATTAGCTAATTAAACTCAATGTAAGCAGAAGAGATAATAATGATCACAGTAGAAATCTACTGAGAATCAAGTCATATTTTACACTACATACAAAACAAATTAAATGGACCATACATGTAAATATAAAACCTATAAGTACTTCAGAATAAAATGTAGAAGAAAATATTTATGAACTTGGGTTATGTAAAGATTTTTAAAGATAATACTATAGTCCATAAAAGAAAAAATCATGAATTGGACTTCATGAACATTAAGAACTTCTAATCTTCAAAAGACATTGTTAGGGGAGTGCAAAACAACACATAAATTGTGGAGAAGAGAAAACTGCAGATCACATACCTGAAAAAATTGTGACCAGAATATACAGAAACTCTCAAAATGCAATTAAAAAACACTTCCAATTGAAATGGCAAAAGATTGGAATATTTTAAGGAAGAATATACACAGATGTCAAATAAATATAAAAAAGATGTTCAACATTTTAATGTCATTAGTTGCCAGGTAAATGCAATGTACCTATTATAATGTTTATTATCTAAAAGACTGACCATACCAAGGGCTGGCAAGGACATAGAGGAAATGGATCTCTTGGACATCACTGACGGGAATATAAAATGGTACAACTACCTTGCAAAACAGATTGGAAAACTTTTAAACAGATTTGAAAGCTAAACACATAGCTATCATATGACTCAGGCATTCCACTCTTAGCTATTTGCCAAGAAAAATGAAAGCAGAGGTCTGTACCAAGGCTTGTACAAATGTGCGTGGTAGTTTCATTTATAATAGCCAAATCCCTGGGGGAAATCTCCAAAGTGTCTCAATAGGTAAATGGATAAATTGTGGTACTTACACAGTGGAGTTCTATTCGCTGATAAAAAGGAATGGACTATTGCTTCAGTAGATCTGAACCCCTTCCTTCCTCTCCTTTCCTCTGTTTTCTTTTTCTTTTCTCCCCTCTCTTTGCCTTCATTGACATGGATTTAAATGTTTTAAGCCTTCATTTCAACCTTTCCCTGCATATGTCTTATTGGAAGTGTACAGGAACATCCTGACTTTACCCACATGGACAGCTGCAAGAGCAAAGGATTCCCACACCATGAAGTTTGCAACAACTAACCACGCCCCTCCCTCAACTTGCCTTTAAAAGTGCTTTGCTGAACTCCTTTGAGCAGTTCTGGGTTTTCAGAGCACAAACTACCAGTCTCCTTGCAGGCTCTGCAATTAACCTTTCTCTGCTCCAAACTCCGACGTTTTAGTTTGTTTTGCCTCTTGTGCGTCAGGCACAGAAATCTGCCTTTGGTAACAGGCTCTGTCTCCTGACCCTCTTTATGTGTGACTTTGGATTACTTCCTATACATTTTTAAAATTTACTGGAAACATTATTAATAAGGTCATTATTCCACAAAGTTTCTGGTTCATAGCGCAACAAGGAAGAGTGCAGTTTTGGGATTCAAAGTGCTTGTGTTGAAACAAAGGTTCTACTATTTATTTCCTGTGACTTTCGGGCAAGTTAATGAAAATCTATGAAGCTCAATTTCCTCACATACAAAGGAGGAGGCAATATCACACCCATCTCCCAGTTACTGTGGGCATTACCTAAATGAATACATTTAAAGATCCAAGGACAGTACCTGGTATACAGTAAGAACTCAAACTTTAGCTGCTATTATTGCTACTACAAAGAGGCTGATGTCTTACAATATGAATTTCCATAATAGGTAATTTTCAACTTTCATGACATTACATAGCTTGTTCATATAAGTATGTAAATAAATAAAATAACAAGTGTCTGATATCCACGGTTCATCTTTTCCTCCTCTTTTTGGAAAAATATTATCTCTTGAGGTAAGATCTCCAAAATCTGTTTTCCAATTATAAATTATCTCAGGTGCTGTTTGAATAGCAGATACTCCTACGCAGAGAAGATCCTACCCCCTAAATGTAGCATTAATAACAATTTTTTTAAAGACAAAATGATGCCAACAGCTGGTTCATTTCAGCTGGAGTCAGAACACAGCCGTACATGAACGTCAAGCCCTGGAACAGTCACGCGTACCACGTGATTGGCTGGCATCACTCCACTAATGACATTTGAACAAAATGAATTCCAAGTTCAAGTCTCCTCAGATAACATAGTTCACATTTCTTAAATACCTGGCGAGTGAAGCTTGGTGCTTGAAGCCGCTGTCCTTTTAGGAGATGAAACTGCAGGTTTATTGGCATCTTGCTCTTTTTGTACTTCTTTCTTGGCTCCTATAAATAATTTTAAAAAGAGAGAAAGAAACAAAAGGGAGCTCATTACAATCAAAACGGTTATCACAAATTAATTGTGGAAAGGGAGGTTTAACAAAAGGCACACAGAACAAAATAATATTTGGGTGATTTGTTGCTATAGTCACCACCTCCTGTGCTTCAGGAATGACACGCTTGTTTATAGCAAAGGGAATTTTGTTATGAGCAGTCAGAGGAATAAGTACACTGCTGTCTCTGACATGATGAAAACCGCCCCTGTCTCTGGGGGTCACCGCACCCCAAGGGCCCTGACAAACTATGTGGGAATTAAAATTTCACTGTCCTCAGCCACTAACTCAGTCGGCCCGTCTCCTTGCCAAAACAAATTTTCAGAAGATGGAGAAGGAAGCTGTAGCCGAATCTAACTGCTAATGACTCCAGCATCATGAGAGCTGAGCCTCGGGGGACTTGGTCTGCCTCTAATTAATTTCCACGCAGCTGTTCTGCAGAGGTGACCTGGAGAGCCTCCGAGTTCTGTCTCTGCTGCAGCTGAGCCTTTGTGGGACCAGATGGCGGAGGCAGCACGGGACATCTCGAACTTGGGCTCAAGNGGGGAGGGAAGGCAGTGGAATAGGGAGGGGGTTGCTAGCTGGCAGGGATGGGAGAAGTCATCTGTAAGCAAGGGACAGAGACGAGAATCACCAGATGTCTCTTCCCCGAGCCTGGCTGCAAAGGTGGGGAGAGAAATGGGTCAAGACCATCCTCAGGGAAGCTCCAGATCAGCAGGGGAGGGAAACACGCCTGGACTCCACCTGCCACTCCTCAATCACGTGACAGTCGAGGGTTCAGGGCTCGACAGAGGCACCACCGACCAGGGCAGCTCGGCTTATCTGCTGTTCAGTAATCTGAAGAAAGGAGAGTTGCCCTGAGAGTGGGATGGAGGAGGCAAGGAGAGGAGGCTGGGGACAGGAATGCTGTGCTCCCAGACCTGTCCACTCTCATTACATAGGTTTCTCCTCACCAGAGCTGTCTTGACATTCTCCTGTGGTAGCCCGGACTCCAATGTTTCTGCCCCTCTGCACACATATGCAGATGCTTGGAGCTGTTCGTTTTCTCCCAAAATTCATGTGCTAATCCCTAATCTCCAGTGAGATGGTATTTTGAGGAGGTGCTCTGGAGAAAGCATTTAGGTCATGAGGGCGAGGCTTCCATGAAAGGGATTAGTGGCCTCATGAGAAGAGACACCAGAGAGATGACCTCGTTTTCCCCACATGCTGAGAAAGCAAGATCTACCAAGACAGCCCTTGTTGTGTGGAGTATCAGACAGGTCTCAACAAATTTGAAAGGACTCAAATCATCCACCTTTGGCCACCCAAGGCGAAGAACCGACTCACTGGAAAAGACCCTGATGCTGGGAAAGATTGAAGCAGGAGGAGAAGGGGGCGACAGAGGATGAGAAGGTGGGATGGCATTACTGACTTGACAGACATGAGTTTGAGTAAGCTCCAGGAGTTGGTGATGGACAGGGAAGCCTGGCGTGCTGCGGTCCATGGGGTCGCAAAGAGTTGGACATGACTGAGTGATTGATCAGCACTGAACTGAACAAATCATCCAAAGTATGTTCTCCAGACACAATGGAATTAAATTAGAAATACAATCAGAGAGACCTCTGGAAAGTCCTAAATATCTGCAAACTAAAAAGAATGCTGCGAAATAATCATGGGGGAAGAAGAAATCAGAAAAGGAAACCTGAAAATATTTTGAACTCATTGAAGATGAAAACCCAATATATCAAAATATGTGAATTACAGCTAACGTAGTATATGAAGGGACATTTACTGTATTAAATGCACATTAGAAAAGCAGAAAGACTTCAAATTAATGACATTAGCTAATTAAACTCAATGTAAGCAGAAGAGATAATAATGATCACAGTAGAAATCTACTGAGAATCAAGTCATATTTTACACTACATAACAAAACAAATTAAATGGACCATACATGTAAATATAAAACCTATAAGTACTTCAGAATAAAATGTAGAAGAAAATATTTATGAACTTGGGTTATGTAAAGATTTTTAAAGATAATACTATAGTCCATAAAAGAAAAAATCATGAATTGGACTTCATGAACATTAAGAACTTCTAATCTTCAAAAGACATTGTTAGGGGAGTGCAAAACAACACATAAATTGTGGAGAAGAGAAAACTGCAGATCACATACCTGAAAAAATTGTGACCAGAATATACAGAAACTCTCAAAATGCAATTAAAAAACACTTCCAATTGAAATGGCAAAAGATTGGAATATTTTAAGGAAGAATATACACAGATGTCAAATAAATATAAAAAAGATGTTCAACATTTTAATGTCATTAGTTGCCAGGTAAATGCAATGTACCTATTATAATGTTTATTATCTAAAAGACTGACCATACCAAGGGCTGGCAAGGACATAGAGGAAATGGATCTCTTGGACATCACTGACGGGAATATAAAATGGTACAACTACCTTGCAAAACAGATTGGAAAACTTTTAAACAGATTTGAAAGCTAAACACATAGCTATCATATGACTCAGGCATTCCACTCTTAGCTATTTGCCAAGAAAAATGAAAGCAGAGGTCTGTACCAAGGCTTGTACAAATGTGCGTGGTAGTTTCATTTATAATAGCCAAATCCCTGGGGGAAATCTCCAAAGTGTCTCAATAGGTAAATGGATAAATTGTGGTACTTACACAGTGGAGTTCTATTCGCTGATAAAAAGGAATGGACTATTGCTTCAGTAGATCTGAACCCCTTCCTTCCTCTCCTTTCCTCTGTTTTCTTTTTCTTTTCTCCCCTCTCTTTGCCTTCATTGACATGGATTTAAATGTTTTAAGCCTTCATTTCAACCTTTCCCTGCATATGTCTTATTGGAAGTGTACAGGAACATCCTGACTTTACCCACATGGACAGCTGCAAGAGCAAAGGATTCCCACACCATGAAGTTTGCAACAACTAACCACGCCCCTCCCTCAACTTGCCTTTAAAAGTGCTTTGCTGAACTCCTTTGAGCAGTTCTGGGTTTTCAGAGCACAAACTACCAGTCTCCTTGCAGGCTCTGCAATTAACCTTTCTCTGCTCCAAACTCCGACGTTTTAGTTTGTTTTGCCTCTTGTGCGTCAGGCACACAAATCTGCCTTTGGTAACAGGCTCTGTCTCCTGACCCTCTTCATGTGTGACTTTGGATTACTTCCTATACATTTTTAAAATTTACTGGAAACATTATTAATAAGGTCATTATTCCACAAAGTTTCTGGTTCATAGCGCAACAAGGAAGAGTGCAGTTTTGGGATTCAAAGTGCTTGTGTTGAAACAAAGCTTCTACTATTTATTTCCTGTGACTTTCGGGCAAGTTAATGAAAATCTATGAAGCTCAATTTCCTCACATACAAAGGAGGAGGCATATCACACCCATCTCCCAGTTACTGTGGGCATTACCTAAATGAATACATTTAAAGATCCAAGGACAGTACCTGGTATACAGTAAGAACTCAAACTTTAGCTGCTATTATTGCTACTACAAAGAGGCTGATGTCTTACAATATGAATTTCCATAATAGGTAATTTTCAACTTTCATGACATTACATAGCTTGTTCATATAAGTATGTAAATAAATAAAATAACAAGTGTCTGATATCCACGGTTCATCTTTTCCTCCTCTTTTTGGAAAAATATTATCTCTTGAGGTAAGATCTCCAAAATCTGTTTTCCAATTATAAATTATCTCAGGTGCTGTTTGAATAGCAGATACTCCTACGCAGAGAAGATCCTACCCCCTAAATGTAGCATTAATAACAATTTTTTTAAAGACAAAATGATGCCAACAGCTGGTTCATTTCAGCTGGAGTCAGAACACAGCCGTACATGAACGTCAAGCCCTGGAACAGTCACGCGTACCACGTGATTGGCTGGCATCACTCCACTAATGACATTTGAACAAAATGAATTCCAAGTTCAAGTCTCCTCAGATAACATAGTTCACATTTCTTAAATACCTGGCGAGTGAAGCTTGGTGCTTGAAGCCGCTGTCCTTTTAGGAGATGAAACTGCAGGTTTATTGGCATCTTGCTCTTTTTGTACTTCTTTCTTGGCTCCTATAAATAATTTTAAAAAGAGAGAAAGAAACAAAAGGGAGCTCATTACAATCAAAACGGTTATCACAAATTAATTGTGGAAAGGGAGGTTTAACAAAAGGCACACAGAACAAAATAATATTTGGGTGATTTGTTGCTATAGTCACCACCTCCTGTGCTTCAGGAATGACACGCTTGTTTATAGCAAAGGGAATTTTGTTATGAGCAGTCAGAGGAATAAGTACACTGCTGTCTCTGACATGATGAAAACCGCCCCTGTCTCTGGGGGTCACCGCACCCCAAGGGCCCTGACAAACTATGTGGGAATTAAAATTTCACTGTCCTCAGCCACTAACTCAGTCGGCCCGTCTCCTTGCCAAAACAAATTTTCAGAAGATGGAGAAGGAAGCTGTAGCCGAATCTAACTGCTAATGACTCCAGCATCATGAGAGCTGAGCCTCGGGGGACTTGGTCTGCCTCTAATTAATTTCCACGCAGCTGTTCTGCAGAGGTGACCTGGAGAGCCTCCGAGTTCTGTCTCTGCTGCAGCTGAGCCTTTGTGGGACCAGATGGCGGAGGCAGCACGGGACATCTCGAACTTGGGCTCAAGCCAAGGATGGGCACCCGGGACAGGGCCCCATTCCTCCCTGGTGCGCTGGGCACAGACCCTCACCTCACATCCCCTTCACCAGAAAGTCAGAGAATGATGGACGGAAGATCAGAGAAGTAACACCAACCTGGGCGTCCCTAGACCTGTCTCCACCTCAGGACGATTTATTATGCCATTTCAAAAAGAAACCCTGGGCTTTCCTCGTGGCTCAGTGGTAAAGAATCCGACTGCCAATGCAGGAGACAAGGGTTTGCTCTCTGATCTGGGAAGATCCCGTGTGCTAAGCCCATGCACCACAGTGAGTGAAGCCTGTACACCTAGAGCCCATGCTCAGAAACAAGAGAAGCCATCTCAGTGAGAAGCTCGTGCACTGCAGTGAAGAGGGCCCCTGCTCACTGCGACCAGAAGATAGCCCACACACAGCAGCAAAGACCCAGCACAGCCAAAAATAATAAATAAATTAAAAAAACCCAAACACTGTGATTAAAAAAATAAATAAATCCTAGTGATGGTGATGGTCCCTTAGAAGCAGAATACAAACTTCCCTCTTCACTCCCAGCCCCACATCCTTACTCCCCCTTCAGAGGTAACTGCTGCTAGCAGTTTGCATTTATTCTTCCAGACATAATTCTAGTTAGTTACAAACATACCTACACAAACACATACATGACTATTAATTAATTAAATGAATCGCATACTGTGGTTTCTTTTTATCTACTGACACTTTTCAAGATTCTTTTCATATCAGTGCATTTATAGATCTTTTAAATATGTCACATCATATTAAGGGGCAAAGAAGCACTATAATTTACCCATCCTCTGGTTGATGAGCATTTAGAGTGTTTGCAAGCGTCAGCTATTAAAAAAGATAAATGTGCTATGTAAACAGTTTTCTACTTGTTTCTTTGTAAGCATGTATCAGCCTCTTTACAGAATAAATGCACAGATATGCTTTTGCCAGATTAAGAGTCTGCTCATTTGCAGTATCGCCAGACATAGCCCAGTTGTCCTCCACCCAAAGCTACTAATTGACATTCCCAACCAAGTGTGGGAGACCAGTTCTTTGTACACGTTCCATGCCCCATTGACACTGAAGTCTCCGTCATTTGGATTTTTTGCCAAACGCTTGGAATCTTTTTAAATTGGTCATATGCATTTGAAAATCACCTCATTAAACCCTTCACCCATTTTTCTTATTGATGTGTAGAATTCTTCATTTATCCTAGATATTAGTCCTTTGTCTTTTCTACAAATTACATTTCCACGTTTCACTTTTTACAACTTATTTATAGTACCTTTTGTTGTTCTGTATTTTTAAATTTTCAATATGTCCAAATATGTCAACTTTTCCTTACAGCTTTAAAAACACTATTTGAGACTATTTATATGCATGTGTGTATGCAAGTGTATGCAGGTGTGTGTGTGTGTGTGTGTGCATGCACCCATACACATGATTGGGGAGGAGTCATTTCCGGGCTTTGCAGAGGGAGGCAGGTATTTGCAACAAACCTCTCTCTACTTTTCTAACCTAACTGGGCTCCTGCTTCTCCTAACCCCATCGGGCCTGCTTCACCCCCTCCCTCCGTGTCCATTTGCCTCCTGCTCTTCCTCCTACACCTTGCTGGTGCTCAAACTTGCCGTACTTCCTCCCATTGCAGGCACATTCTCTTGAGCGCACATTCCTTCTGCATGGAATATGCCTCCCCGAACCTTGAGCTTGGTTCACTCACCTGCTCATTCAGGTCCTGGCACAGCTAACAGTCTCCAGGGAGGCGGTGCCTGGCACAACAGGTAAAACAGCCGTCCTGCCACCTGCCACTCTCCCCTTACCTGCTTCATTCTTCTTTACATCACTTACCACCATCCAAAACAGATTCACGAATCTGTCTGCTTACTGTCTACCTTCCCCACTAGAATATAAACTTCAGCCAGACGACGCACCCTGCCCTGGACAGCACAGCCATTCAATCAATGCCCACTGTCCCCTCCATTTCCTACTGGGCTCTTTTCAAGACAGCTCAATCCAAGGCATTAGGGGCTACAGGAGGCTGGACCCTCGGGGGACCTGAAAGCCCAGCCCCCACGCCACTCCACCGAAGCCACACCCACCCTGCAGAGGATCCAATTTGTGGCTCATCTCACTCTCCCTCCCCCTGCTCAGATCTTAGGTTTCAAGTAACACAGAAAGTCACCCAGACTCCTGGGAGCTCAGAAGAAAAGTGTTAAAGGCCAAAGTGTGAGCTAAACACAATACTTTGAAGGGAAACAAAACATAAATATTTATTTAGCATTTCAATACTTTCCATCCAGCCTTCATGGAATGCTCTTTGGCAGTTTCTATCAAAAATTTAAACATTGATAGACTTGACTCAGCAATTCTGCTTCAACAGATCTTTCTTCGGAATACAAGTGTGAAAAGATTTATGTTCAAAGACACTTCATACATCATTCACAATGATAAAGACATGAAAATAACCAAAATGCACATGAGGAATGGTTAAATAAACTCTAGTATGTTCATATGATGTTGCACTATGCCACCAATAAAAACAATGAGGTTGTTTTATATTATACTGGCATGGAAAGATGTTCACAAGAAATAAATTAAAAAGCTATTTGTTGAACAGTATGCATGTTACTATCCCATTTTTAATACACAAAGATATTATCTATATTACAGCTGTAAATGGGACTTCCTCATAGCTCAAACGGTAAAGAATCTGCCTGCAATGCAGAAGACCAGGGTTCATTCCCTGGATTGGGAAAATCCTCTAGAGAAGGGTATGGCAATCCACTCCAGTATTCTTATCTGGAGAATCCCATGGACAGAGCAGCCTGGGGGGCTATAGTCCATGGGGTCGCAAAGAGTCAGACACGATTGAGTGACTAACACACACAGCTGTAAATATATAAACATTTCTCAAAGATTGTTTCCTAGTTTTGTTGTTTAGTCACTAAGTCATGTTCAACTCTTTGACCCCACGGACTGCAGCACACCAGACTTCCCTGTCCTCCACTATCTCTGGGAATTCTCAAATTCATGTCCATCGAGTTAGTGACGCTATCCAACCTACTCATCCTCTGCTGTCCCCTTCTTCTTTTGCCTTCAATCTTTTCCAGCATCAGGGCCTTTTCCAATGAGTCAGCTCTTTGCAACAGGTGGCCAAAGTACTGGAGCTTTAGCAACAGTCCTTTCAATGAATATTCAGGGTTGATTTCCTTAGGATTGACTGGTTTTATCTCCTCATAGTTCAAGGGACTCTCAGGAGTCTTCTCCAACACCACAATTTGAATGCATCACCTTCTTTGGTGCTGAGCCTTCTTTATGGTCCAACTCTCACATCCGTACATGACTACTGGAAAAACCATAGCTTTGACTAGACAGACCTTTGTCAGCAAGTGATGTCTCTGCTTTTTAATGCACTGTCCAGGTTTGTCATTGTTTTCTTTCCTAAGAGCAACTGTCTTTTAATTTCATGGCTGCAGTCACTGTGCACAGTGATTGAGGAGCCCAAGAAAATAAAATCTGTCACTACTTCCACCTTTTCCCCTTCATGAAGTGATGGGACCAAAGGCCATGATCTTAGTTTTCTGAATATGGAGTTTTAAGCCAGGTTAAAATATTACTAGTTTTAAAATATTTTTGATAATGGCTACTACTTCTGAGCAGGAGGATCAAGGGAATTTTAGTTTTTGTTTTCATATGCTTCTGCATTATTTCCACTTTTAATGAAGATCTCATACATTGTTTTTATAATAAAAAACAAAAGCCATGAAACCGAAAACAAAATGAAAATAATTTGTCTGCTCTATGAAGGGATAAGGAAAGCAACCAGCTGAGTACAAACAATTCCATAAGCATAACTTTGATCGAAAGTTTCACGATCTTGTCCCTGTAGGAACACAGAGCT
This sequence comes from Neotragus pygmaeus, assembly GCA_006410875.1. Lineage (NCBI taxonomy): Eukaryota > Metazoa > Chordata > Mammalia > Artiodactyla > Bovidae > Neotragus > Neotragus pygmaeus. The sequence goes on from SJYV01025490.1 coordinate 28,356, forward strand.
GCCGAGAAAATTCCTCTGTGGTTCAGGGAACTCTTGATGGCACAGAAAATTAGGGCAATTAGTCAAGAATACAGTGGCTTTTCCAATTTTCTTGCAATCTGGACTCAGAGTAAATAATTTTTAAGTACACTGTAAACTTTCATTTTACTCTGTAAGATCCCAGATTACCTACTGAAATGGAGCAGGATCCTATGGTCTTTGCCCCCGCATGCCATCCCCTGCCCCATGTCCTCTGCCTGTCTTCTGTCTGTGGAAAAACTTTAGCCAAAGACTAAGTTTAATCAGAGAAGTGAGAACATGCAGATACAGAGGAAAACACACCCAGGAGACCAAATAATGATAGTTTAGTCTCTAAGCATAGCCAAGGACCTTTAGGACCTTCTCAAGAGCCATAGATAATATTCTGAGCCATGTGCCGTGAGCTGCCTCATAGATACTGAAACCCCCACCAGGTGGAGGCTAACTGCATAATGACTAGACCGTAGCCATGACATAAGCTGTAACAATTCTGAGAACCGGCCTCAAGGAAGTGGGAACATGCTGGCCCTGGAACTGAAGGCTAACTGTACTTAAAGCAAGATGACGCTGGTCAGACCCCCAGTGACCAATTTAAAGATGACTGTCAGAGCTGACTGTGCTATTTCTGCCTGCAGCCCCCTCCTTCCATCTATAAAAGCTCTTGCCCCCACTCCCCACCCNGTTCGGGCATTGTCCAGCTTGGATACACAGCAGGGTATTGTCACACTGTTGTTGCTCAGTTGCTAAGTCACGTCTGACCCTTTGTGACCCCACAGACTGCGGCATGCCAGGACTACAGAACAAATTTCAGCTTCAGCATCAGTCCTTCCAATGAACACCCAGGGCTGATCTCCGTTAGGATGACTGGTTGGATCTCCTTGCAGTCCAAGGGACTCTCAAGAGTCTTCTCCAACACCGCATTTCAAAAGCATCGATTCTTCAGCACTCAGTCTTCTCTGTCACATTGCTTATTCTGCTCTTATTCAAGATGTGTATAAGAGACAGGCCCTACCCTGCCCCTCACTCCACGCGGCTGTGTGTATGCAAAGTCCAGAACCCCGTGACTGCAGCTCTTGGAGGGGGGTGCAGAAGAAGGCGGCAGTGGGGAATGAAATGCTGGTCTCATGAGAAGTCACAGAGTTCCACTTGAAACTGGCGGCACTGACAGCAGCCACCTACTTCCAGACACTCCCTAAAGCATTTCACCATAAACAGCAGCAAACAGCTTCCCCAAAGGCTGAGGTCGAAAGGAGCTCCCTGGCAAAGCTCCTGGACACTGCTCCTTGGTAGAGGAAAGAAGAGCATGTGAGCTCAGCTTCCGGACACGGGCCTTCCACGTGCAAGACTCCAACACGTGCTGCTCCAAGACCCACCTCGTGTTTTCTTACAACCTGCTCATCACGGATGCTTAACGCCAAGTCACCTGAGCGGAGCCCCGAGCCCAGGACCGGAGCCCCCCAGTCAAGAGCGGTGCATGAGCACGAGGCTGTGCTCTTAAAAATGTGATGACAAAAGACAATGCTTGATTCAGAATCCTCAGGGAGCACATCAAAATGAAAAGAAAAATTCGATTGTAGATAATGGTTAGAAAAATGCTCTATTTTTTTTATAAAAAGAAAAATGCTATATATATATATATATATATATATTTAAAATAAAAAGAGCACATCAAGAAAAAAAAAAAATCAAAGGGAATTTTCACAGGCTCCTAACCTCACACACAATGGGCCACCAATCCCTGAAAATAAATCTCAGTAGAAGCAAGAAAAGATAAGAAACAAAAAGGGTAAAGAAACATGCACAGCCCGAGACTTTATGCTCCAACTGTCTAACCTTCTCATTCTATCCACTTGTGAAAGTGGAACTAATGGGGCTAATTCTAATTCCTCTAGCCCAACAGACCAGGCCCAGATGTCATGAAAGGCCCCGTTAGGAAAATGAAGAGGAACAGGAAGAAAAATGAAAGGTAAATGTGACAACAATGCAAGGTATGATTATCAAGCAATGGAACTACAGAAGGCAAATAGGAAAACGTGAATGATGTAACCAGGAAGCAGGGATTCTGTTGTCACTTAGGAGATGGATAGAATGAGGGACCATTTCAAGGGAAGATTTATAGGGACTGAATGGGATGAAGAAAGGAAATATTATCTAGACAAAAACACAACAAATAAAAGAGGAACCTGGATGAGTTATAAATGAGGGGGGTGGTGGTGAGAGGGGTTGCAGAGATAAGAGAAAGAAACAGGTTTTAGCTGCCTATAGTAATATATATTTTTTTTACTGTAACTCTTGGCTTGCAGAATCTCAGTTCCCTGACTTAGGATCAAACCCATGCCCACTGCAGTGGGCTCTCAGAGTCTTAACCGCTGGATGGCCAGGGAATCCCCATGCCAAAAGTAATTTTAAAAAATCAACAGAAATACCTGATGTTGGTGGAAAATGGAGTTAATGAGGGAAACAATCTAAATATACCTGAAATGAGGCTAGATTGAAACTATTAAAGGTTCATTCCATTTCCTCCACCCTTTATTGCATGTGTGAGGGAAGTGGAAATTCAAAGTAGAATAAAGGAGATTTCTGCACTCAAATAAAGACCTACAAAAATCAGACTTGTAACAGAGATCTAATTATTTCCTGGGATAAGAGCAGGGATAATTTAATTCTGAAGACTGTTGTGAAAAGGTAAGAATAAAAGAATGAAGGAGTAAGGTTTGGGGGAAAATATCATATCTATTTTAAAGTTTTATAATCCCCAAGTATGGACTTCCCTGGTGGTTCAGACAGTAAAGAATCTGTCTGCAATGCAGGAGACCTAGGTTTGATTCCTGGGTCTGGAAGATCCCCTGGAGAAGGAAATGGCAACCCACTCCAGGATTCTTGCCTGAAGAATCCCATGAACAGAGGAGCCTGGTGGGCTATAGTCCATGGGATTGAAAGAGTCAGATACAGCTGAGTGACTAAACCACTATCACCCACAACTGTCCTCAATCTTTCAGAGTAACTTTCTCAAATGGTCCTCATCCTCCTCACCCAATTTATCTTTCAGACCACCCAGCACCACCTCACTGGAACTCGAAGCCGCCATGCTTGTATAAAACTCCTTTTCCTTGGAGGTTCCTAACTTTTGGCTGATATACTCTAACACTGTTTCTTGCTGTCACTACAGCAATAGTTACTGACTTTCACTTACTCCTAGACATGGTCTTCCTCTTACCTCAGGTCCTGCCATCAAGCTGGGAAATGTCCATGATCCCATGCACAACTCATCTGACATCCAGCCTTTCAGTACTGAGACAACTGCCACTCTTTCTAGGGTCTTCCCAGTAGTCATGTACGGATGTGAGAGTTGGACCATAAAGAAGGCTGCTACGGCTGCTACTGCTGCTAAGTCACTCCAGTCGTGTCCGACTCTATGCGACCTCATAGACACCAGCCTACCAGGCTCCTCCATCCTTGGGATTCTCCAGGCAAGAGTACTGGAGTGGGTTGCCATTTCCTTCTCCGATGCATGAAAATGAAAAATGAAAGTGAAATCGCTCAGTCGTGTCCGACTCTTAGCAACCCCATGGACTGCAGCCTACCAGGCTCCTCCGTCCTTGGGATTTTCCAGGCAAGAGTACTGGAGTGGAGTGCCATTGTCTTCTCCAATAAAGAAGGATAAGCACCAAAAAATTGATGCTTTCAAGTTGTGGCGCTGGAGAAGACTCTCGAGAGTTCCCTGGACAGCAAGGATATCCCTAAAGGAAATCAACCCTGAATATTCATTGGAAGGACTGATGCTGAAGCTCCAACACTTTGGCCACTGATGTGAAGAGGTGACTTATTAGAAAAGACCCTGATGCTGGGAGAGAGTGAAGGCCAAACAAGAAGGGTGGCAGAGGATGAGATAGTGAGATTGCATCACTGACTCAATGGACATGAATCTGAGCAAACTCCAGGAGATGGTGGAGGACAGGGGAATCTGGTAGGCTACAGACCACAGGGTCACAAAGAGTCAGGACCTGCCTTAGCAACTGAACAACAACTCTCGCCAGGCACCTTTAATCAGGAAGCCTGGGTATCATCCTGCACCTTGGATCACCTAGAACCTTACCTCTGAAATTTACGCACCCCACTCTGGCTGCAAATTTCTTCTTACGGTTCGTCACTTGGCTAAACCCAGAATTCTGATGTGGCGATCTTTCCCCTGGGGATTGAGAAGGCATCTTTCTTTTAGTTTTCAGGGGGTGCTTTGGGAAAGTTAGGTACTACTCTAAAGTTCAACCTTGGTACCTTGTCTTTTCCCCAGTCTTACGAAATCTCATGATTTGCCCGTCCCGTGAGGGTCTTTTGCCATTCATTATGCTGGGCACCTGATAGGCTGTTCCAGTGCTACAGCTGAGGGAAATTTTCTTAAAATGTTGCTTTCATCATTTCCTCCCCTCTGATTTCTCTGTTTTCCTTTTTCTTTAAATCGGGGTATAGCTGCTTCGCCACATTGTGTGGTTTCCACTGTGCAACGAGGTGAACTAGCTCTGTGTATATATATAGCTCTTCCCTCTTGGATGTCCCTCCCACCCGTCAGCAGGCACCAGGGAATTTTTAATTTTTTTATTTGGGCACTTTTAAGACTAAGTAGATCATATTTGTATGGGGGAAATGCTTGGTCTGAAAGGCACAATTTTATTGTGTTCTTGAATTAATGGGAAAGTAAATTACTGGATAGAATAAGACAAATAATTCAGACCATTCCTTTCATTTGAACTTACCTAACTAAAACTGCCACACTGAATAAAACACAATTTCTATTTAGGTAGTTTCAAAAAATCATAGTACTTTTCCCACCACGATTTACTTATTCACAGTTTTTCAGGACCTAACAGATCACGCAGAGTCTTGATTCCCCAGGAGAACTGGATTATTTTCCTCCCACAAATCCATCACAGGAACAGCTTTACTCATTATATTTCTGTGTGAAAGTGATTTCTCATTACTCACTTAGGATGTCATGCCTGTTTATTATGTGGGGAGAAACAGATACTGGAGAAGAAATGAAAAAAGGAAAATAAGAAGTGGTTTCAAAATGTCAGGAATTCAGGTGACTGTAAGGACTATTGTACTACAATTCTGTAATGTTTTTTACAGCCTATGTTATGATCATCTTTATAATAATATTCACCTTTTTCTTCAAAATGTAAACTACCAACATGGTAAATGATAGCTCCCAATTGAGACAGTAGCCACTATAAAATAGAAGCTAGGGTGATAAAATATAAGTTTTGCAGCTAGATTCCCAGGCTTGAAGTCAACCCAGAAATCTTCTAGTTTCATTACTCTTAGAAAATGACTTGATCTCTCTAATCCACAGTTTTCTAAACTCTAAAATAAGGTTAAGAATAGTACCAGCACATCATAAGAAGTAAGGATGCAATGAGATGGTGGGTCTGGCAAGCATACAGTAAATACTCAAAAAATGCTGGCAATTATTATTCTAGTTGCTCATCCATGAACCATGACATCAGTTCGGGCATTGTCCAGCTTGGATACACAGCAGGGTATTGTCACACTGTTGTTGCTCAGTTGCTAAGTCACGTCTGACCCTTTGTGACCCCACAGACTGCGGCATGCCAGGACTACAGAACAAATTTCAGCTTCAGCATCAGTCCTTCCAATGAACACCCAGGGCTGATCTCCGTTAGGATGACTGGTTGGATCTCCTTGCAGTCCAAGGGACTCTCAAGAGTCTTCTCCAACACCGCATTTCAAAAGCATCNGGACTACAGAACAAATTTCAGCTTCAGCATCAGTCCTTCCAATGAACACCCAGGGCTGATCTCCGTTAGGATGACTGGTTGGATCTCCTTGCAGTCCAAGGGACTCTCAAGAGTCTTCTCCAACACCGCATTTCAAAAGCATCGATTCTTCAGCACTCAGTCTTCTCTGTCACATTGCTTATTCTGCTCTTATTCATCCCTATCAACCTGCCATGTGGGTTGTTCAACAGTTAGAGCTACTTCTAAGACTGGGAGACTCTATATTTCATACTCCTGCGTCTGGTAGTCATACACTGCCTTCTCATGTCCATCATGGGCTTTAGACTCTGATCAACTGCTGGAGGGATTACTGATAACAAAGTGTGGGGCCTGAAATAGTGCTGATATGCTGATCGATGGATCAAAGATGAACACATGAAGACTCTGCAATGTCCAAGAAATGTGTGATGTTTTGCCAACTATCTTAGAGAAGGAATGGCTGGCATTTGTTTCTTTCTTATTATATTTTCATTTTTCTAGCTCCCCACAACGTCATCACCCAAAGATGGTAAACAGGGTATTTAGTATTTCATCAGCATAAGGTAGCTAGTAAAACGTACAAATCTGGAGAGAACTGGAAAGTTTTAAACACTGACATGTAATTAAAAGTGCTGTGCTCATCAGGCTAAGAGATGGGGCTACAGCGTGGAAGCATTTTGCATAACAATGCATTTACAGTTCAGGAGGCAGAGTTCTGAGGCACATAAATGTCAGAAATCACATCGGAAAAGCAGTTCCACAGGACCACTGGCACTAATTACTGCTGGCCCAGCTCCCATAGCTCTTGGAGGCTGACAAGCAGAGTGGGCACAATAGCAGGTGTGCAACCTTTGAGATGCAATACGTGCATATACTCAAGTGAGAGTTAGCGTTTTCTGCCCCACTTTGGAGGGGCCACCACATCATTCCAGGTTTCACACCAGCCTACAGGGGGCTTAATAGCAAGTGAGTTGTGGCATTTTGTAAATTCTTGGTGGTACGATGGGCGTGTCCCATCACACCTCCCAAATCATCAAAAATATCATCCGTGCTTCCATGAAAGAAACGGCAGATTAAGAGAAATATATCTTGTCCCTTACCTGGATCATTCTGTGACATTTTGCTGATAATTTTTAAACAGCCCCCGAGGCCACTGAACTGCTCAGAGGATGAGGTTATCAGAGCTTTAAACTCAAGTGTCCACACACAAAATCAAACTGTCCCAGTGAACCACCTAAGGCAATGTGTGATGATGAAGGGGGGACCCACCAGTAAAATTAGTGACTGAGGAAGCAGCTGTAAATTTTCTGTACTTTTTAATTTTTGACCCTGTCTTTTTACCAGCTTTCCAGTTCTTCCACAAAAGGGTTGAAAGGGGAGAGGAGGCTGCACGTTTTCAAATTAACAAGGCATCTAGTGGTCAGCAGCCTAGGTTCAAGACTTTCAGTGGGGACGGAGACCTGGGAACCTCTAATATTTACAAAGAGGGAATATACATGGTCACCTGCACAGAACGCCGTCCCCACTCCTGCCACCTGGCAACTTGGACTGACCAGTTAGGTCTCTCCTGCATGCTTTTTGCACACTACGTTAGGTCTGTTAAATACGCCTCCACCGTACACTCAGCGTGTGTGTGTCCACCAGTCCTGTCCAACTCTTTGCGACCCTGTGGACTACAGCCCTTCAAGCTCCTCTGTCCAAGGGATTTCCCAGGCAAAAACACTGCAGTGGGTTGCCATTTCCCACTCCAGGGAATCAACCCAACCCAGGGATCAAACCCAGGTCTCCTGTGTACATTTTTTACCGCTGAGCCACTGGGGAAGCCTGTTATACTCAGCATGCTGCTGCTAAGTCACTTCAGTCGTGTCTGACTCTGTGCGACCCCATAGACAGCAGCCCACCAGGCTCCCCCGTCCCTGGGATTCTCCAGGCAAGAACACTGGAGTGGGCTGCCAGTTCCTTCTCCAATGGGTGAAAGTAAAAAGTGAAAGTGAAGTCGCCCAGTCGTGTCCGACTCTTCGCGACCCCATGGACTGCAGGCTACCAGGTTCCTCCATCCATGGGATTCTCCAGGCAAGAGTACTGGAGTGGGATGCCATTTAACCATAATTAAATACATGTGTAAGGATGAGTTTTATGCTTTTTTCTCCTGTGACACCAGCAGCTCTACAGAAACAAGGACTGTGTCTGTCCCATTCACGTGATGTCCCCCAGCATCCAACACAGAGCTCAACTCAGAGAAGGTGCTCTCGAAACCTCTGTGGAATGAATGGATGCCCGGCCACAGCTCCCCTGACTTTGCCCCCCTAGAGTGACTGAGCTGGACTCTGGGGTCACAGCACGGGGCTCACAGGGCCTTCTGGCCACTGAGATGGGTGAGGAAGCTCCCCACCCACTGCTGGCCAGAAGAACAGCAAACAGGCCTTCCAGGATGCCCACAAACACCACCCTCTGAACCATGCAATGGATAGTTACTCCATCCATCATCTCGCCATGTTTCCCTGTCTCTGGGACCTCATGCAAAGGAACAGGGCTCAAATGTATCACCTTTATTTTTCTCCCACTAATGTTCTTTCTAACACTTCTATTCTCCTGTAAACTCCTCCACCCCCAAGCCATTGCAGGTCCCTCTGTTGGCTTCGCGAGGACTGATGAGCTAAAGCTGGGGGAACCATGGGGACCCCATCTCAGGGAGAACACAGCCAATACCAAGTGATAACACCCCCTGTACTGAAGAGTCCAGCGCAACCTAATTGCTCTGAACTTGTCCCCTGCGGGTCCCACACCTGGGTCAGCATGGGCTTCCACACTGTGAGGGGCCATGACTCTCTCGCCATCAGAACAATAACAGCCTCTCAGAGTCATTTCCATTAAAGGGGCATACATCACCTGCTATGGTAAGAACAAGCCCCCAGCATCCAGATCCAAGATGCCCATGGCAAAGTGAGCCCTTTATCCATCCTGTCTGGTCCTAAAGTTGCATATTTTGTTTCAGCAAGTTCTTATTGAGTCTTCTTTATTTAGGTGTGCCCAGAGAGGGGAGATGATGCTTGGCCAGACTAGAGGGTGGGTGAGGAGAACATGTTAGAGCAGGCTGTTTACAGAACCCAGAACATCCAAGTGCTCGGTAAACACATTCTGATGGCGCAGACACACTACTGGTATTTTTACACTATGAAGAAAGAAGAAAGTGTTAGTCTGTCAGTTGTGTCTAACTCTTTACAACCCTATGGATTGTAGCTCACCAGGCTCCTCTGCCCATGGAATTCTCCAAGCAAGAATACTGGAGTGGGTTGCCATTCCCTTCTCCGGGGGATCTTTCTCACGCAGGGATCAAATCCGGGTCTCCTGTATTGCAAGTAGATTCTTTACCATTCGAGCCACCAGGGAAGGCTATAGTATACCCAGAAATAGGAATTCTCAGGTGATGCAGTGGTGAAGAACCCGCCTGCCAATGCAGGAGATGCAAGAGATGCAGGTTCGATCCCTGGGTTGGGAAGATCCCCTGGAGGAGGAAATGGCAGTCCACTCCAGGATTCTTGCCTGGAAAACTCCATGGAAAGAGGAATCTGGTGGGCTATAGTCCATGGGGCTGCAAAGAGTCGGACACAACTGAGCACACACATAGGCCAAAAACCACCTACTTCTGTGATTTTAATACAGAAATAATAACCTGCTTTTAAAGAAGTAAAAATAATTTTTGTGGTACAAGTGGAGCTTCCGTACCCATAAAGCAACAGCCTCACTATTCCCAGGGAATTTTTCTCTTAGGGAGAGAGAAACCGAAACAATAAAACATCAGCTGTTTGTTCTCTGTAAAGCCATGTGAAATCCTTCTATATAGCTGAGTCTGAATAAACGAATTTTATTTTCCATAACACATCATGTCAACATGGCACATCAGAAGGCATATTGACCAAGAAGTATTCAATCATCAGATCAACACGTCAACTGAAAATAGTCTCCCATTTGCTACAACAACTGCAAACCAGTTAGAAAAGTCAGTGGGTAAAGCCTGAATATTTGTGCGAAATTACATAGATCAACATCGTGGCCAGATGTTGTACTTGACATACGAACAACAGAACAGCTTTTCATGAAAATTCAGAGACAAAGAGTCACTGAAAGACTAAGGTTAAGTTTCTAAAATTCTTCTTTTTATATAGCAATGGAGAGGGTGTTCTGTACTAAAAAAACAAAACAAAACATTAGCACTAAATCCATGACAGTTTCCTTTGTCATCATACTGATGTCAAGGAAGCAAAGATCATAATTAACTTATAGGAAGATAATATTCTGGGAGTAGATCTTGCTCAGTACAGTGTTGTTAGTTCTCAACCTGTGACTGAAAGGGAAAGAAGGGACATGGGCAGAATCCAGAATGGACTGTAGGGGATCAGGGTGCTGTGTGTGCATAACTAGCATTGTCCCAAAAAGAAGACTCACTGTCTCAGTTCTAAGGAGGTGGATGGACCTAAAGCCTATTACACAGAGTGAAGTAAGTCAGAAAGAGAAAGATGAATCCTAGCACATATATACGGAATCTAGAAAGATGGGACCGATGATCCTATGTGCAGGGCAGCAAAGGAGACCTGGATGTAAGGAACAGACTTTTGGACTTGGTGGGAGAAGGAGAGGGTGGGATGATTTGAGAGAAGAGCATTGAAACATACACTACCAGCCAGCGGGAGTCTGATGAATGAGGCAGGGCACCCAAAGCCCGTGCTGTGTGACAACCTGGAGTGATGGGGTGGGGAGGGAGGTGGGAGGGGGTTCAGGATCCGGTGGACGCATGTACACTATGGCTGATTCATACTGATGTATGGCAAAAGCCATCACAATATTGTGAAGTAATTAACTTCCAATTAAAATAAGTTAATTTAGAAAAAGGAAGACTCAATCTCAACCTTTATTTTTCAATGACAGTTATTTCAATAAAATGTAATTAACTGGCTTCCATCTGAGTAAGAATGCCTAAGCCACACAGCACAGAGGTTAGGTAAATGGGTTTTAAGTGAATCTGAACATCTTTTCATGTATTTATGGCCACTGACCACTTTGTTCTTCTATTGTCTAAGTCACCCATTCATATATTTTACCCATTTTTCAAATTAAGTTGTATTTTTTCTATTGATTTTCATATTAAAACTTTGTTGCAGCATTTTCATTCAGTTTATCAACCTCCGTAATTCTATGATGTTCATTATTGCAGACAATTTAAAATTTGTATATAGTTAAATCTTTTTTTGTTAAAGGTTTCCAGGTTTTATATCATGTTGAGGAAGGCCTTCCTTAGTCTCAAATTTTAAACTATTTCAATTATTTTATTATCAGAAAAGATATGCCTAAAAATATACTAGTAAAGTTGTCCATTATGTTGTTCAACGTAATTTTTTTTTTTAATTCACAGAATTAAAATTGTACATACACATTTGTGCTAAAAAACAAATTCTCTCTTCTGATAAAATGCCACACTGTATTTTTTCCCCCTAATTATACTTTTTCTTTTGCTCTTGCAGCCAGGAAGCACTGAGCCCAGTTTTATCAGGCTCTTCTCTTTTTTATTACTTGGATTTTTAATCCTTGTTCTTCTGTTATTCTGGGTCCTTTACTGCATGCTACCTTGTATCTTTGCTGAAATCAGAAAGTGTTTAAAAAATAAACAAATTAGAAAATGATTAAACAAATAAAGTGATCAAGTGATTTTATTTTTTTATTATTTATTTTTTTATTATAAATTTGAACATTTATTAAGGTCAAAATATGTGGTAAACTAACAATATACACATCTCCATTCCAAATACTTTTTAAAAATACTTTAATTCCTTTATTTATTTGTTTCTGGCTCTCCCAGGTCATGGCTGCTGCATGGGCTTTTTTCCACTTGAGAGTGAAGGCTGTTCTCTAGTAGCGGTGCAACAGCTTCTCATTGCGGTGGCCTCTTGCTGCAGAGCACAGACTCTAGGTCATGTGGGCTTCAGTAGCTGTGCACGTGGGCTCCCAGGCTCTAGAGCCCAGTTTCAGTATTTGTAGCGCACAGGCTTAGTTGCTCCGCAGCATATGGGATCTTACAGGATCAGGGACTGAATCTGTGTTTCCCACATTACAGGCGGATTCTTCACCACTGAGCCACCAGAGAAGCTCTCCAAATGCTTTTTTTTTTTTCCCCACATAAAGGTCTATTATGTTTAAACTTTTTCGGGTCATTTGTTTCTTAACCCATCTTTAAAAAAAAATATTGATTTATGTCAGCTGCACTGAGTCTAGCTGCAGCACACAGGGTCTTAGTTGTGGCATGTGGGGTCTAGTGCCCTGACCGGGATAGAGCATGGGTCCCCTGCCCTGGGAGCACAGAATCTGAGCCACCAGACCACCAGGGAAGTCCCTCTTAATCCTTCTACGATGACTTTCTGGTCTGCTGGAATTAACGGACAGCCAGCTGATAAGATTACAGACCTCTTGTTCTCACTCCAATTGTTGTTGTTCAGTCACTCAGTCATGTCCAACTCTCTGACCCCATGGACATCAGCACAGCAGGCTTCCCTGTGCTTCACTATTTCCCCGAGTTTGCTCAAACTCATGTCAACTGAGTCAGTGATGCCATCCGACCACCTCATCCTCTGTTGTCCCCTTCTTCTCCTGCCTTTACTCTTTCCCAGCATCAGGGTCTTCTCGGCTGGGTCCGTCCTTTGCACCAGGTGGCCAGACACTTCAGCTTCTGCATCAGTCCTTCCAATGAATATTTAGGGTTGACTTCCTTTAGGATTTACTTGTTTAATCTCCTTGCTGTCCAAGGGATACTCTAATTATTAGTGTACAATTCTGTTTACCTTATTGTGACTGTTCTAATTATTCTTGAATCTAAGTCATCTATGGCTTAAAGCAAGTGTTTAAATGTTTCCTGAATAAACAAACCAGAGAAAAGTCACTCACAGAAAAAACTCACATGAGAAATCTAGGTTGAAAGAAACAGCCCAAGCATTCCCGGGGTACATGTTGCATCTAAAGTCATGGATGACAGTAACTGAACAGATGACCCAAAGACACCAGAGCTTGCCATCATCAGCCTGGAATCACCAAGGGAAGGAAGCGACACCTCATAGTTTAGAGATACCAGCATGAGTTAAAACAAGGGTTGGTGTTACTCAAGTAATTAGAATAACCTAAATACCCCACAGTCCCAAGAAACCCAATTATTTGGAATTTAACTGTAATTTGCATGCCTGCCTTCTGCTTTTTAATTAGCCTGATGACAGAACAGGGCAATGGGAAAGCTGATTTGGTATTAGGAACTTCATTTTATTTAAATAAAAAATTCGTACCTATAGGATAAATGTAAAGTTAAAATTCAGTAATAAAATGTATCTTTTAATCATAATTTTTAAATTGTTATGGAATGAGGTGTTGGAGTGAGATGAAAGTTAGAAGAGAATGTCCTGAAATCTCTCATCTTCTGCTCTATTTTCCCAATCCACACTTTCCCCGGATAAGTCCATTTCACAGGGGCCACAGCCAAGGGTTTATACAGAGGCTGGGGTGGGGTCCTCCATCTAGCAAATGGTGGTAGTTAACTCTTGTTCTAAACACCTTAACACCGCCTCCTTATGTCAACAATGGGAAAATGGATAAGAAGTTTTATGTCTTTGGAAAATCAAGCACAGAGCCTTATGCGTATTAAGTTATGTGCTGCCTGCTCAGTCGTGTGCTCTTTGTGACTCCACCAGGCTCCGCTGTCCGTGGGATTTCCCAGGCAAGGGTGTTGGAGTGGGTGCCATTTCCTTCTCCAGAGGATCTTCCTGACCCAGGGATTGAACATTGGCACGTAGATTCTTTACCACTACCAGGAATTTATTAGAAATGCAATTTCTGAGGCTCCACCCCAGACCCCCTGAATAAGTCACTCAGGACGGAAAGCCGATAATCTTTTCTAACAAGCTCTACAGGTGGTTCTGAGGCACTAAAATTTGATAAACACAGGTCTACAGGATTTATTCAACAACTGTATTTTAACTCACTATAGGCTTGTCTAGTTATTTTCTATTTAAACCCCAACCAAACTTGTTAAGAAACTGGAACCCAAAGAGTCAAAGGTAGTGTGACATTCATTCACTGATTTGTCGATTCATCCAACTTTTAATGAATAGATGCTAAGTAGTCACTGGGAGTTAGTCACTGAGGCGACTGCAGGATCAGGGATACTGGGTTAAATAAATGGGACGAGGTCACTGTCCCCAGGAGCTTTCCCTCCACGGAGGAAGAACAAAACCAAACAGGTCAATTTACGCGTTACCAGAGGGGATTATGAGGCGATGCTCCATTGAAGTGGTCAGGGAAATGCAAATTAAAATAACATTGAAATATAATTTCACTCCCATTAAATGGACAAATTTTTTTTTAATGATAAGTATCTGTTCTTATCAGCAATATGGGTAGAAATGAAGCCCTTGAAAAGGAATCCAGTCATATCTATTAACGCACCAAGCACAGCCATCCCACTCCTGGAGATCAATCTTGTAGAAAGAATGTCACCTGTTCATGTTCAAGGACATGTACTGAAGCATCGGTTACAGTGGCAAATGCCAGTTACAAAGTGAATGCCTGCAGGTGGGGGAATGTCTGAACAGATCATGGTATATCCACACAAGGCAGCCAGTGAAAAACAGCCACGCACTGACTTTGAGGGCAGCTCTATGATGTGCCTCAGGAAAGTGACATGGAGAAAAATGTACAGGACTTCCCTGGTGGGCCAGTGGTTAAGACTCCGCATTCTAAAGCAGGGGATGTGGGTTTGACCCCTAGTCAGGAAGCTAAGATCCGGCATGCCTCTTGGCCAAAAAAAAAAAAACATAAAACATAAGTAGTATTGCAACACATTCTATAAAGACTTTAAAAATGGTCCACATAAAAGAAAAAAAAATAGGTACAATGCAATTTTACTCTTAGGAACCAGGCCCATCTGTGTGTACATATCGCTGGTACATGAGCACAGGAGCATAGAAGAATAATATGGAGGAATGAACACCCTCAGAGGTGAACCATCTAACGTTCAGGCTCAACACCGAGGCTCCCTCACTCTCAGTATCTTCCTACATGTAGTGCAGAAGATGGGAGGCTAAGCCACATGCTGGATGCTTGGACAACCTGAAGGCAAACAGGCATACGTGAGACATGGGGGGAGAAGGCAGGCGGGGGCCACATCCAGCAGCTTCAGCTGCTCACAAGCACCTTCACGTGTCACACTTTTACATCAGTTGAGTCCCCTGCGTCTGTCACTAGCTTCCCAGGTCAGGAGGGGTATCGGCTTTGCTGGTCTGGACACGGCAAGCACAGCGTGACTCTGGAGCCAGCCTTCTGCCATAGCTGCTGATCCCTACATCCTGGCTTGGACGGCACCAGCCTGGAACTAGCAGGGGGACAGAACCCCTGCATCCCTGTCGAGGCAGCAGTGTCCCCCCGGGGATCAGGTACTCACTCCCGGGGTGCAGAGTTTGCAGCTGGCTCCTACCATCCTTCTAGTGATAGATTTCATCAGCACCTGCTTCCCTAAGCAGAATCTGCCTAAATGAGCTTGACCCTTTTTAATTTTTTTTTTTTTTTGCAATGGAAACTGTGATTTGATGGGTTACCAGTCACTAGGAGGAGTAAGAAGGAGTTTAGAGAATTTAAACACAGGAATAGATGAAAGTGCCTTGAGAATCATGGTACTATTATTATCACTAATATTAAAAGCCATCGGAAAGACATCTGTCATCCCATCCACACAGCTGATGTACCCAGAGGCTCTCAGAAGACTTTAATGCAGAAAAAGCTCTCCACTGCAGTTTCTCTGCAGCACGAGTCTTACCAGCCGGTGTGGATGTGGATTTCGGTGCCGGGAGCAAACTCCTGCGGGGTGCTGTCGCGCTGGAGGAAGCTGGAGGGGCTGCCCGGCTGGCCCCCTTGGGTGTGTCTTTGGCAGGGAGAGCTGCCTTCAGAGGCTGCTGGTCTTCAGTTCCAAAGGCTGAACCTGCAGGAGGCAGACAGTGCGTTAATGACTGTGTCATGAAAAATGGATGGACCCCTTCGCTGGGCACCACCACCAATCTATCCCTGAAGCCTCCACCTGCATCAGAACTTGACCCAACTCCTGATGAGTGGCCTTGAAAAGCATTTCTCTGGGATGAGATGTGGAAAAAGAGTTGCCTTCAGTCACTGCAGGGAAGTCTGTCCTCCAAACCCACATGCCACAGGTTCTACCAAAGCCAAGAACAGCTTTGCTCCACTGAGGATTTTACACACACACACACACACACACACACACACACACACACACACACACATGCACACACAATTTGCTTTTCTGGATGTGCAGCTGCATACACAGGCTTCCCAGATGGTTCAGTGGTAAAGAACCCACCTGCCAATGCAGGAGACACAGGTTTGATCCCTAGGTCAGATAGAGTCCCTGGAGAAGGAAATGGCAACCCACTCTAGTATTCTTGCCTGGAAAATCCCATGGACAGAGAAGCCTGGTGGGTGATAGTCCATAGGATCACAAGAGTCAGACATGACTGAGCAACTAAACAACAAGCTGTACACACATATGATAAGCATTCATTTTATAAGTATCAGAGGACGAGCAACAGTTTTCTGAAAACCAGTGTAAGTGTCCCAGAGGAGACAAGAGTAAGCACACACACACGTACACCACCGGTCCAGAAGAGGATTCAGAGCTCCCTGAAACCCGGCTCACTTCGTCTTCAGAATAAGGGCCTTGGGATGAAGGGAGATGGGTGAGAAGCATGCAGGCAGAGAATCCCTTTGAAATTCATGAAGCTTTTGATCTGACGAGCCGAGGCCTCATCAAACTAAGGGGGCTACCCCAGTGCCTCAGTGGTAAAGGGCCTGCCTGTCAATGCAGGAGATGCAGAGTCCATCCCTATGTCTGGAAGATCCCCTGGAAAAGGAAATGGCAACCCACTCCAGGATTCTTGCCTGGAAAATCCCAAGGACAGAGGAGCCTGGCAGGCTATAGTCCATGGGGTTGCAAAGAGTCGGACATGACTGAGTGACTAAACAGCAACGGCGTCAAATTAAGAGGACCCTGCATTAGAGCCTAGTTTATTGCAAAGGCAGGAGATGTCTATTGGTCATTTCAGTTTTCTATTCAACATAGAAACAGGCTCTGTGTCTATAGAACAGCTTCTTTATGATTGGCTGCTCTGAAGACAGGGCATACTGGGATTTGTGTCAGATTTAAATACCAGAATGGTTGTGGCCCATTTTTGCTCCTCTATAAATTTTCAAACCTACTACGCTGGGTATATCTGTAATCTCTTAAAGACAATGACACCGCCATCTATTCCTATTAAAGGATAAATCTTCTAAATGCACCTCTGAGTAACAGCTGCAAAGACTAATCTACCAAATTAAATAGAAAGCCTGAATATACTGAGATTACTGCCTGTTGGGATGAAAACTATCCAGTTAGGAACGTGACTGTCTACCATGGAAAATACACACTGACAGCTGGAAGATATATACGTAATTGTAGTGAAAGATTAAAGTTTTTGTTTCCATCATTTTAAAAGGATAGCCCTAACATTCTATGCAGATAGGGCCTGCATCAAAATGATAACATTATTAAAATGGCTTTAGTGTTCAAATGTTCAGGAGTTTAATTCAACCCCTCAGAGTAAGAATGGCTGCTTTCCTCCCTCTGAAGACTTGAAAGTCTGTTTAAAATGAGTGAAATCTGTTTTGTCTCTCAACAAAACAGTATTTAGGAAGGAATAAAGATTGCTATTTCCTAACACAGAACCTATGCCCTATAGTTCTCTGAAATTCCTGTGTAAGGTTTTAAATAGTTCTAAACAGGGCTATCACTGCGCCAACAAAGGTCCATGTTGTCAAAGCTATGGTTTTTCCAGTAGTCATGTATGGAAGTGAGAGTTGGACCATAAAGAAGCTGAGTGCTGAAGCATTGATGCTTTTGAACTGTGGTGTTAGAGAAGACTCTTGAGAGTCCCTTGGACTGCAAGGAGATCCAACCAGTCCATCCTAAAGGAAATCAACCCTGAATATTCATTGGAAGGACTGATGCTGAAGCTTTAATTCTTTGGCCAACTAATGCGAAAAGTCAACTTACTAGAAAAGACTCTGATGTTGGGAAAGATTGAGGGCAGGAGGAGAAGGTGGAGACAAAGGATGAGATGGTTGGATGGCATCAGTGACTCAATGGACATGAGTCTGAGCAAACTCTGGGAGATGGAAGGACCGGGAAGCCTGGCGTGCTGCAGTCCATGGGGTCACAAAGAGTGAGACATGACTTAGAGACTAAACAGAAACAACAAAGACCGGGGTAGGAAATACACTTGATTCACACACATGGCACAAAAATGATGAAACTCCACCAAAAGGAGGTACACTGTATCCTGAATTTCAGATTTAAAAGTAAGCACAGGAGCAGGAAAAATGAAATCAGACCACTGTCACACAGTACACAAAAATCAGGTCAAAATGGATTAAAGACCTGAATATAAGACCTGAAACCATGAAACTCCTAGAAGAAAACACAGGCAGTACACACTCTGTAACACTGGTCTTAGCAGTATCGGTCTAGAAATGTCTCTTCAGGAAAGGGAAACAAAAGCAAAAATAAACAAACAAGATTTTATCAAACTAAAAAACTTCTGCATACCAAAGGAAACCATCAATAAAATTAAGAGACAACCTACTAAATGGGAGAAGATATTTGCAAATAATATAGCCAATAATGGGTTGATATCCAAAATATATAAAGAACTCATACAACTCAACAACCCTATTAAAAATAGGCAGAGTCGCTGAATAGACATTTTTACATAGAAAATAAATAGATGGCCAACAGAGGCAAGAAAAAATGTTCAACTTCACTACATCCACATGGAATTAGCTAACGTTCAGCCTCCTGCTGACATACTGCCAGAATAATCTACCTACTGAAAACGGCACTGGAAGTTGAACATCAAATCTTTCACACAGCATCTTTTATTTAACAATTTATTAAATATTCTTAAGAAGGGGAATATTTTGTATCATTTGCAGAGTTCATATGTCCTTTTATCAAATCCTTTTGTGCTTGGTATTATTCTCTTATATGAAATTTATAATTCAGTGAACTCTCAATTTGGAAATTCGGCTGTTATCCAGGCTGGGAGGTAATTCATCTGTTTGAAGTATGAAGTGTCAAGGAAGCTTTGTACTCTCCTTTGAGAGAAGTCTTGAATTACCAAAAAATAAAATGAAACAAGATAATATAATAAAATAAAACTGAACTCCCTTCTTGTCCATTATTGTGGGAGACAGCTGCCAGTAAACAACACGCCTCTTTGAAAACTAGCTGAAGTTGACCAGCACTTAAAGACACTTTATTCGGTAAATGACAAGTCCTCTGAATTTGCAAAGGGCTGCTGAATTCTGTAACTGCGCTAGTATTTGACAACAATGCAGACAATCAAACCACTGCTCGATAAGGGGAGAAAGCAACTGGAAATGAACCATGCCTTTGTGAGCCAGAGATGCTCCTGAGGACCCAGCCAGTGGGAGTGGTACACGCATGTAATTAGCCATCCCATTCTCAACCAGCCCAAGTCTATTGCAGTGGATGAGCAGACACGAATGATGAGTCTGAGTAGATCTGGGCCTGCACCACGGACAGAGGAGAACATGTGAAAATTCAGGCCAGACAAGGCGGCACAGAAGGAATAAAAGTCCCTGGAAGGATCTGAGACACCAGGAGGGGGAAGTGTAGATTTACAGGAGCCCTGAGAGCACCCCACAAAGTGATGAGTGTGTCCCCCCAACCTGTTCCAAAGGATGATTCTGACCATGACTGCAGCCAAGGTTTCTGATCCATATCCCTTCATCATTTATTGGTAGTGTGGATAGCTGAAGCTGAGCTTTAAAAGAAGAAAAGAATGGATCGAGAGATGAACACCAACCATACTAGAATGAGGTTGGGAAGACTGTAGAAAAATAACAAATCTGTTACTAATACCATGAAGGCATTACAGCCAAACCTGGAGAAAATCTTTCTTTGATTCTGAGTATTTATCTGTATTATAATGATTAATCTTCACTGATTTCTTTAAACAATCACAAGCAATCAAGTTGTATAATGTTCTGGCTGCACGACTGCCTCACTGATGCATATTTCATTGACTCAGCCATATTTATCACTTGGCAGCAAAATTATTTAATTATTTTAATTAAAAATTATTTTAATTATTAAAGTACCAACTGAATGTTTTATTTCCTGCCTCTGCATATTTTAACTCAGGTGTATGTTTTATTTCTCACCGAAGTGCTAAGATAAACCCGCTAGCTTATCATTTCAGCAAAGGTGTATCTTTATCTAAATGAAGAAGATCAAGACAGTGTGGCAGGCTCTGCCCCGGGCAAGGGGCACTTGACAGACACGGTCCTGTCTTCACACCACTTACATTCCAGTGGAGGGACACCCAGACCCAAACAGGTACAGATAAACAAGATCATCTCTAACTGCCATCAGTCATGAAAGAAACACAGGAGCAGGAGAAACTCAAGGGTGAAGGAGGGGACATCACTGTAAGTGGAGAGGCTGGGCAAGAGGGAACGTCTAAAGTAAACACTTCTCTCTGCTACACACTAGCCCCCACCCTCCTTTATTACTATTATTTTTTTAACCTTTGTTTTTGCAACCTAAGCCATCCCCCCAGGGAACAAGCATTTTATTTACTTATTTAAACTTTTTATTTTGTATTGGAATATAGACCAATGAGGGGCTTCTCTGACAGCTCAGTTGGTAAAGAATCCGCCTGCCATGCAGGAG
The DNA here is from genome assembly GCA_006410875.1 of Neotragus pygmaeus. Lineage (NCBI taxonomy): Eukaryota > Metazoa > Chordata > Mammalia > Artiodactyla > Bovidae > Neotragus > Neotragus pygmaeus. Next base: position 48,978 of record SJYV01025490.1, read on the forward strand.
ACCCCAGTTTGATTCCTGGGTCGGGAAGATCTGCTGGAGAAAGGATAGGCTACCCACTCCAGTATTCCTGGGCTTCCCTTGTGGCTCAGCTGGTAAAGGATCTGCCTGCAGTGTGGGAGACCTGAGTTCTATCCCTGAGTTGGGAGATCCCCTGGAGAAGGGAAAGGCTAGCCACTCATTTTCTGGCCTGAAGAATTCCATGGACTATATAGTCCATGGGGTCGCAAAGAGTTGGACACAACTGAGCGACTTTCACTTTCATAAACCAATTAACAATGACAGTTTCAGGTGGATAGTGAAGGGACTCAGCCATACATATACATGTATCCATTCTCCCCCAAACTCCTCTCCCACCCAGTCTGCCATATAACATTGAGTAGAGATCCCTGTGTACAGTAGGTCCTTGTTGGTTATTCATTTTAAATATAGCAGTGTGCACATGTCCATTCCAAAACTCCCTAAATATCCCTTCCCACCATCCTCCCCCCAGCAGCCGTAAGTTCACCAAGTCTGTGAGTCTCTTTCTGTTTTTTAAGTAAGTTCATTTGTAACTTGTCTTTTTAGATTCCTCACATAAGGGATATAATTTGATATTTCTCCTTCTCTGTCTGACTTACTTAACTCAGTATGACCATCTTTTTTATTATTAATGACCATCGTTGCTCTTGAAACTTAGAATTGAAGTGTCGGAACCCTCTTGACTCTCTCCCTTTTATCAGCCAATTCAAGGCAGTGTGCTTCCGTTTCCATTACAGACTCCAGATTTATACCCCTTGTCTGCTCCTACATCAGTCTCTTAGCACCTGTTGGGGACACAGTGGTAGGGCCCTACCCTTCCTCTCCCACCCCCTTTGATGCTCCCTCATCCAGTGCATCCCCTCCCTATACCTCTACCTGGTTTTCCCAGTAAATTCCAAAGTCGTCTTTCTGGTACTCCAAAGAGAAAGTCAAAGTCACTCAGTCATATCTGACTCTTTGCAACCCCATGGACTGTGTCCATGGAATTCTCCAGACAAGTATTCTGGAGTGGGTAGCCTTTCCTTTCTCCAGGAGATCTTCCCAACCCAGGGATCGAGCCCAGGTCTCCTGCACTGCGGGCAGACTCTTTACCAGTTGAGCCACAAGGGAAGCCCAAGAATACTGGAATGGGTAGCCTATCCCTTCTCCAGCGGGTCTTCCCGATCCAGCGATTGAACTTGGGTCTCCTGCATGGCAGGCAGATTCTTTACCAACGGAGCCATCAGGGAAGCCCTTCTGGTACTCTAATTCTTCCACTATCTGGTCCCACCATATTTTTCTGACCTCAGTTCCCACCAGCACATCAAGCACAGTGCAAACTCCAGGCAGGCAGGATTCCACACTGTGACTTCCTGCTCCTCCATCAACAAGGCTGTGCTGGAGAAGTATTTGCTGTATGGATGAAGGAAAGACTAAGTGCAAATCTGTCCCATGGGGACAGTGCTTCCCTTTGTAGCCAATTCCTTTTCTCCATTTCTGAGCCCAGAGATGTTCTGAAAGCTTTGCCCTTTCCTCAACAGCCCCCGTGAATGCAGACATACTAAGAATGGCCAAGGTGGGGGTGGAGGAATTTGTGGTTTAAAAGGTGTCAACTGTCTGTGATGTAGTGAGGTGCTTTTCAAACATTTTTTAAACAATATGCAGAAAAATAAACATCACAATTTAACAGTTTTGGGGTCTTTTGCCCAAGCATCCCACCCCTCTCCCCAAGAGAGTGTACTGTTTACCTATTATTTTCACTCTGTATCATTTCAGTTCTTGCTTCAGTCTCATCTTAAGCATTCATCTCTGGGTTTGATAAAGTTTGAGAGGACAATAGTTAAATGGTTAAGATGGCCTACATTCAAAGCCTGGACAAGAGATTTACTCTCTCTCTCTGTTTCATTCCTTCAGCTATAAAAGGGAGAATAATAGTGGATATCATCAGTTATTGCTTTAAAGGAGTTACTATTATACATATTTAGACTAAAGTGCTTAGAATAGTTTCAGACACATCTAAGCCCTTAGTAAAGGCAACATTGACTCTATGCCCACTAACCCAACACTGAGCCTCATTCAAAGCACATTAGTCTCATCAGGCTTGCCTCTTGCTTTTCTTCCAACCACCAACATCTCGTGGCTTCCCGTCTCTCCAACGCAATGACTGGAGTCTAGTCTGAAGAGGTAACTGTAAAGAGCCATGCTTCTTTATCCATCACTCCCCAGTAACCTAAGTCCCAAGGAAAGAAGGAAAAACACGCGGCATGTGCTTCACTCCTCCCACTTCACCTAGAACAAGAGTTGTTCTTTAGTTTCTCAGTCATGTCCGGCTCCTCATGACCCCATGGCCTGTAGCCCGCTAGGCTCCTCTTGTCCATGGAATTCTCCAGGCAAGAACACTGGAGAGAGTTGTAGTTTCCTTCTCTAAGGAATCTCCCCGATCCAAAGATCAAACCCGTGTCTCCTGCATTGGCAGGTGAATTCTTTACCACTGAGCCACCTGGGAAGCCCAGAGCAAGTGTTGACTTCTCACTAATCCAAGGCTGGCCTGCGTATCTTCCTCAGTACAGTCTTCCAAGAGCCCAGTAAGTGGTTCCAGCCCTAGGCCAGGAGACATCACCTACACCGCCTCCCCATGAGGTGGCAGGATGCAGTTCTGTGGGTCAGGAGTGGGGTGAAGAGGGTTCACCAGGTCCACAGGAATTCTCTGGATTCCTGCTGCAGGGTTCCTCTTCCTGAGCTCTTCCATCGGAGCCCTGACAGCAAGTCTTAAGAGCAGCAATAATAAAAGCACCATATAGCACAGTCATGCACACCACAGGCTCTGCCCAAACTCAAGACCGGATTTGAAACTTACTAGTAACATTCTCCTTAAAATGTTAATTCATTCAGCCTCTTTAATGAAATAGTTTATTTATTTATTTACCCTATGTCGCTAGGTGTTAGTTCTAAAAGGTCTTAATAAAACCGTTCAACTTCAGCTTCTTCATCACTACTGGTTGGGGCATAGACTTGCATAACTGTGATACTGAATGGTTTGCCTGGGAAACGAACAGAGATCATTCTGTCGTTTTTGAGATTGCATCCAAGTACTGCATTTCGGACTCTTTTGTTGACCATGAGGCTACTCCATTTCTTCTGAGGGATTCCTGCCCACAGTAGTAGATATAATGGTCATCTGAGTTAAATTCACCCATTCCAGTCCATTTTAGTTTGCTGATTCCTAGAATGTCGACGTTCACCCTTGCCATCTCTTGTTTGACCGCTTCCAATTTGCCTTGATTCATGGACCTGACATTCCAGGTTCCTATGCAATATTGCTCTTTACAGCATCGGATCTTGTTTCTTTCACCAGTCACATGCACAACTGGGTATTGTTTTTGCTTTGGCTCCATCCCTTCATTCTTTCTGGAGTTATTTCTCCACTGATCTCCAGGAGCATATTGGGCACCTAATGACCTGGGGAGTTCCTCTTTTGGTATCCNTTCCAATTTGCCTTGATTCATGGACCTGACATTCCAGGTTCCTATGCAATATTGCTCTTTACAGCATCAGATCTTGCTTCTAACACCAGTCACATCCACAACTGGGTATTGTTTTTGCTTTAGTTCCATCCCTTCATTCTTTCTGGAGTTATTTCTCTACTGATCCTGGGCACCTAATGACCTGGGGAGTTCCTCTTTTGGTATCCTATAATTTTTGCCTTTTCATACTGTTCATGGGGTTCTCAAGGCAAGAATACTGAAGTGGCTTGCCATTCCCTTCTTCAGTGGACCACATTCTGTCAGACCTCTCCACTATGACCCACTCACGTTGAAGGTCAGGAATGGCAGCGGTAAGCAGATACCTCTCGTCCAAGGTAAGGAGTAGTGGCTGTGCTTTTCTGGAGCAGCCGTGAAGAGATACCCCATGCCCAAGGTAAGAGAAACCCAAGTAAGATGGTAGGTGTTGCAAGAGGGCATCAGAGGGCAGACACACTGCAACCATACTCACAGAAAGCTAGTCAATCTAATCACACTAGGACCACAGCCTTGTCTACCTTCATGGGCCCAGTGTAATTACAAGGTTCCTTCTAAGAGGTAGGTGAGAGGGTCAGAGATACAGAAGGCACAATGGCCATGGAAGCAGAGCAACAGAGAGAAAGGCACTGGAAGATGCTCTTTTGCTGGTCTTGAAGATGGAGAAAGGGGTCATATGGTCTGGAATATAGGTAGCTCTAAAGCTGGAAGGGTCAGGAAATAGACTTCCCCTGGAGCCTCAAGAAGGAGCTAACCCTGCTGACAGCCTGATTTTGACCAATGAAATTGACTTCAGACCTTTGAGTTCCAGAACTTTAATGAGTGTGTGTTAAGTGCCATGCTTGCGGCTTGTGATGGTATGCTATAGAAGCAATAGGAAACTAATATACTTGGCTATCATTTATCGCATCTCATGTCTAGCATCAGTTCAGTTCAGTTGCTCAGCCGTGTCTGACTCTTTGCGACCCCATGAACCGCAGCACGCCAGGCCTCCCTGTCCATTACCAACTCCTGGAGTTCACTCAGACCTACGTCCATCGAGTCAGTGATGCCATCCAGCCATCTCATCCTCTGTCATCCCCTTCTCCTCCTGCCCCCAATCCCTCCCAGCATCAGAGTCTTTTCCAATGAGTCAACTCTTTGCATGAGGTGGCCAAAGTACTGGAATTTCAGCTTTAGCATTATTCCTTCCAAAGAAATCCCAGGGCTGATCTCCTTCCTAGTGCTTGGCATATAATCTGGACTCATAAATGAATATTTACCAAATGAATTGAAAATATAAGTGAAGGAAGTCATGAGAACGGGATGGTCAGTTCATGGCAACATTTTTTTGGTTTAAAAATTTCCCTATTTCTGGAGAGGACATATGTATACCTATGGTTGCTGATTCATGTTGATATTTGGCTGAAAACAACAAAATTCTGTCAAGTAATTATCCTTCAATTAAAAAATAAATAAAAGAAAATAAACAAACAAAAAGAGGACTTTAAAAATTCCCCTATTTCTAAGGATAAGAAGAACAGTTCTTTAAGCTCTGTTGGGTGGATGGTTACCCAGTTATCTACGACAAGACATCAGAGTTTAGGCAGTTTTGCATGGCAACCCACTCCAGTACTCTTGCCTGAAAAATCCCATGGATGGAGGAGCCTGGTAGGCTACAGTCCATGGGGTCACAACACAACTGAGCGACTTCACTTCACTTCAGGGTTAGCAAGCCCTTTCCTGGGAGCAGGTCCAGGAGGCCATGGAGCATGATAAGCAGCCTTTAAAGGTCAATTGCTTTAAGAAAACCTACTTAGGACTTCCCTGGCTGTCTAGTGGTTAAAACTTGAAGCTTCCAATGCAGGGTGTGCAGGCTCGATCCTTGGTTAGGGAGCTAAGATTCCACACGTTGTGCAGTATGGCCAAAAGAAAGACAGAAAGAAAATCTATTTAGTGCTTTGAAGGACTCAAAGCCCCAGGAAGACAGGGAGGAAGAACAGGTAGTTTTTACACTGTATAATACAAATACCAGAACCTTGAAGAAAGTCTAGTACACAGTAGGCTCTCAGGAAGAAAAGTGTAGAGTGAATGACATTTAGCGTGACCCTGAACCCCTGCCCAGCCCCTTTTCCAAAGCCTTCTACAGCAGACATCAATTTCCCACCATCTCTGCATGCTGTACCTGTTTGCATGTCATTGCCACCAGATTTTACCTGTATAAACTAAAGAAGAGCAAAGGAGGGCACCTTCTAACCTCAGACACACACACACAGAAACCCCAACATGCCATGTGTACGTTGGCCACAGGGGCTGCAGACCATATTAATATACCCCAGCTTTTCTGGGACCCTCTCATTTGTTCAGTTTTTACAAGTCTTATAATCTAAAGAAAAGTGAATTAAACCATTCTAGCTGATTGTAGAATAGTTACTCTAAGGAATTTAGTATTTAATGATCATATTAGTGATTTGCAGTAACTTCTCATTCAGGATACTTTTAGATTTATCATAGAGGTAAAATCAATACCTTCCACCAAACTAGAGAAATTCAGATGATTCACTTTTGAAATATAGGGACAGAAAAATAATAAATGACAAAGACTAAAAATAACTCCAGTTCTTCCAGTTTAAGATCTGGCTGACTCTGAAGATGATAATTTAGGAAGGGAGACAGTCCTGCTTCTTCACTTTGCAGATGAGGAAAACTGAGACCCTGGGGGGCATTTCTCAGATCACCCTGGCCATGGGCCCAGGCCTTCTGAGTCCTAAATCCAACATGCACATTTGATGATAGGACAATGGGTTTGAAGCACATAAAAATAAATAGAGAGCAATCTCGCTTTTAAGGTGTTTATAGTTTAGCATGGGAGATAACACATCTATATCTAAAATTATGACACAAAATAAATGGAGATAACCTCTATAAAAGTGGTATAGATTCAAAAGGACCCCTGAAAGTTTTTTCCCCCAGTGTCTTGTATAATAGTAATAAAACTTGTGAAATATTGAAATTCTTCCTTTACTCAAGATTCCTTGAAATCAAGTCTGTGGACTATAACTTAGTTAAGGATTTCACAACAGACCATACTTGGGTATCTGATTTGAAAACGCAAACAACCGAGCCAGACCACACAACACACACTGGATGAGGTCTTCTGGGCAGGTATCTCCCATCTACCCAGGAAAGCCAAACCAAAGAAGGCACTGGGTCAAAAAGAAAGGAAGGGTAAAGGATAAATCCACTGACCACCACCCAAGGAGGCCAAAACAGTCTCTCCTCCTGAGTAGTCATGGCTGGTTTCAAAATAAAAATAACACACTCAAGCTATGATAGAGGAAAGCTCTTGGTTTGGAACCCATCTACAAAGTATTAGCAAAGAGAGATGATTACCCACTAGAGACTCTCTTATAGGTATAATTAGAAGGAAAAAAAAAGGCCACTGAACAGTGGGATTTATGAGACATGTCCACAGCACTAGTTGCTTGCAAAATTGGCTGTGTGGGTTGGCACATGGTACCGTGAATATTAGAAACCACAAATCTCCAGAGTTTCCTGAACAAAGGAAAAGGCCTTGTCTACGGATTGCCAGCTTGGAGGTCAGCTCATGAAAAAAGCCCCTGGGTGAGCTCCAGCGCCACCTGTGCATTTCCTACCTTTCATTCTCTCCCCTCCCCCACTTCCTCCTCCTCATCTTCCCCTCCTTCTCCTCTCATTTTGGAAGCAGACATCTCAGTGGGTCTTACTGTAATTAATGATGCTTCTGCCAACCCCTCCAGAGGAAAGAGGCCCTCTCCATGACAACGACCAGCGAGGGATCCACAAGCAGCTCTGGATAATGGGACAGACCATATTTCCATGAGGAAAACAAAGGGAAGCTGATTTTTTTTTGCCCCTGAAAGACTAGAGGAGTTACTCCTCTATCAGATTATGTTGCATTCAAAGGCCTGAAAAAGGAACAAATCTTCCTCTATCTGCAAGCCAGTTCTTGAGATGCTGAGCTAGAGGAGGGCCCCTTTAGAAACTTCTTGGAGCCTGTCATGGAAACCAAGCACTCCTGTGTTTTCATTTGTCCAAAGACAGACTCTTCTACAGGATCGTTATCTTGAGTTCTAAAAAGTGAAGTAGGTTCTTTTAGTGAGCATAATTTGAGGGGGAAAAAGGAAAAGTTGAAATGAATTTTTCAAATCCTCAGGATGAAATATCCCATGGACAAGACAAATAGCCATGTTCGTGCACCAAACGCTCATCCACCTCTGCCTGGAATGTTCTGCTTTCCCTTCACCTTCCTTCATGCTCTGAAATGTTACTTCATTACATTTTCATCCCAAGTGATTTCCAGGGGGCCCCAGTTTTGAGGCGGGGTGGGGGTGGGGAGTCCTATGTCATCTGTTTTCTTTGCAGCACTTGTCTCCAAAACACTTAGATTTGTGTACTTTTCTGTCTCCGCACCCCTGCCTCCTCCAAAAAAAAAAAAAACAAAAAAAAAAGGCAGTGGAGGTAGTAATAAAGATTCAGTGTTTTCTTTCTCTGTCTCCAGTACTTTCTACACATTAGGAGGTCAGTAACAGCAGGACAATTCTTGAATGAAAAAACAAACCCTGTGGCTGGTCTCTCTATAGACAATACTAACATCTATCTATATTTCTATTTTCCCATCTATCTATATAATTATGTTTTTAGGAATTAGAAGGTTGCTCTTTTTAAAACTCTTGAAAATACTGGGTAAACATTATTTTATACGTGCCAGGCTGATCTTCTACTTTATCCCAATGAGCTGCTCTTATGAACAATGCAAAGAACAGGGAATTCAGCAGGGAAGTTTGTGCTGAAAAGAATTTGGCCACAAATGCTAAACAGGATCCATTTTTCCAGTTAGAGAAAAACATCCCTATTTCAATTGTGATATTTGGAATTTCAGCTTAAATTACAAAAGGCCTTGAGAGAGGCCTTGTACCAGAGGCTGAGGATGCTGTGGAACCACTAGGCTAAGTGTATCTTCCTGTCGGCCTGGATTGTTGTTTGAGTATATTGACCTGTTCCTGACGGAAAGTCTATGAAAAGCCAGAGGAGGAAGAACAGAATTAAACATTATCTCTTCTGGGACTTACCATACAACTTGAAAATGGTGTTTAATAAAAGAAAAGATAATTTGGGGCCACACTATGCAGAATGAACATCTGACACATAGTCACTGGTCTGGATTTAGAACACTGCTTTGATCCCCAGAGAATAGATTGTTAATGAGTATTTTTAAGGACAAGATTGAGGTAGCATGATAAGAGTCGAAAAGGGTAATGGTTTCCAAGGGTTCCAGTCTTGCTTCCACTTCTGTAAAAGCAACTGGAACTGACTTTGAACAAGACATTTTCTAACTCCCTGAGAAACTGTCCATATCTCAAATACAGGAGGGGAGATCAACAAATAAACACTCTGATCCATTCAATTCTCAAATCTGGGCCTTTATGACCACTGAAAATGTTTATAAACAGAGCAACTAACACTCATATCTTTTTCTTTTTAAAACTTTTTATTTTGTTTTGGGGTATGGCTGATTAACAATGTTGTGATAGTCTCAGGTGAACAGCTCAGGGACTCAGCCACACATGTACATGTGTCCATTCTCCTCCAGACTCCCCTCCCATCCAGGCTGCCACATAACATTGAGCAGAGTTCCCTGTGCTATAAAACAGGACCTTGTTGGTTATCCATTTTAAATAGAGCAGTATAACACTCGTATCTTTTCCCTACCTAAAGTGAAGGTGAGGGAGCCTTAAGACAAAAGGCCATTTTTTTATAGGCATGATAACAATTTTTACAGCAATGCATGGATTTTAAGAGATTATTATCAACTTTCTGAATTTGACAAGCTCATCAGTGTCACTTCTTTCTCCTTAATTTTCCAAGGTGATCAAATCTCCAAAGTAAAAATCATCTTCTTATAAGTCCCAGACAAGAAGGTGAAAAAATAAGTAAGCTAAGAGAGTCGTTGTGGGGTGGGAGATGGGAGGGGGATTCAGGATTGGGAGCTCGTGTACATCTGTGGTGGATTCATGTCGATGTATGGCAAAGCCAATAAAGTATTGTAAAGTAAAAAAACAAAAACAAAAACCAAAACCAAACAAACAAAAAATAAAACATTTCCAGTTTATTAAAAAATGGAATAGTATAATACATCTTCATGTACTCCCCCTCTCCTCCCTGGTAAACATTTGGTCACTCTGATTTCTTCTATCCCCAGTTTACTTTTTTTCTAGAGCAATTTAAAGTAAATCTTAGATATCTTCTCATTTTACCCATACAATTTTTAGTATTCATCTCTGATAGAGATTAAAGAAAAACAAAACCAACCAAACAAACCCTGCCAGGCCCTTATTTTACCTGACAATATTATTTTAAAAATATTTTAACATCATCTAAACTACCAGTTCATATTCAAACTTCATCAACCATCTAAAAAAATTATTTTTCTGTTTTAGCTTGAATCAGCATGTAAACAAAGGCAGAAGTGAAAGTGATTGTGCCCAGCTCACAATCCTTTGTCTTTCAACTATTTCTTTTAGGCGCTTACATGACTTAGGCACAGTGTATCTGGTCACAGATAACGTGAAGGCCGCTTTCATTGCTACTAAATATTTTATTATTTGAAATGCCCTGTTCTATGAATCAGATACAAATGTAGTTAAAGACTCACTACTGGAAAGATATCAAGTAATTCACACAGCTTTCTCTAATGCATAAACAATTTGGGCAACTTTAACTGCATGCTTTAAGGATATTTTGTTAAATTTTGTAATATTTGCAGGAGGAATCTGTTCGACAAACCCTAGTGGGCCTTTATTTTACCCATATCAAATCTGAAAGCCCTAAACTGTACAGCGACCCAATGGCAAATGTAGTGTTTTCATGTGTAGCTTCATCTATACTTTAAAAAAGAGACATTTGAAGGAACATAGCCACAAAGAGGCCAGCTTTTAAATAGGTAGAAGAGCTCTAAACTGTCATGGACTCTGTCTTTTCTGATAACACACAGGCACTGCTATGACACATAACTAGAAACACTGGTTTATAACACAAGTCTGTGTTTTAGAACACACACTGAAACAAACAAACTAACACATCTATTTAGAAACCAAACCAAGCCCTGCCGCTGGGCACTGGTATCAAGGATGTCAGAGTGGCTGTTCAAGCCAGGTGAAGTAGCAAGGCTCTATCCCTTTTCTTGGCAAGAAACTAGAAGCTTCTTGCCTGATGCTGCACATGCGCACATGAGGAGCAACCATGAATTTAATTTTCTTAAAACAGAAGCATTTTCAGACTTGTGTTTTCCTGGACAGCTGCCTGGTGGTTGTAATACATAATAAGGGCATGTAATTGACAGTAATGTGAATCACTCACAAATTCTGGCTATATATATATATATATATATATATGGAGCTACTTTTTTTCCAGGAAAAAGTTAAGGAGCAGATTCATCCTGTCCATTGAAAACAGCAATTACTTTACATTTCAGCTCATTAGCTAACTTTATATATATATTTAAAAAATCACTGTGATTTGCACTATCAACTTATATTGCAAAGAAGTGGCGTGGATACACAGCTCATGCAATGGGATAATTTGGGTCAGACATAATCTGTGAAACGGCAAATTTACATGGGTTACTTGATATAGCATATATGAGACTCCTCTCCCAAGAGTCAGTTACAAGAGACTGTCCTCCCAATGATTTTGCCACTTGAAAAGCTGCCATCTGTCAGGACTTTGTAATTATTATGGTAATACCCAGGGCAGACTGATCAGGCTGTCATTGACATTCATGGGCAACTTCAGAATTCCTTTCACAAGATCTCAGACACAGGGATTTCCAACATAATGGCTGGGGATTTTCCCAGGTAGGACCTCTTGGAACCATGGAAGTTTTCAGACAAAGTAAAGGGTGGCTCCTATCTATTAATTCCTCTTTGGATAAGGGACAGAATAATCTGAATTAACTTCACTATTAGCCTGAAAGGGGCCCTCTTTTCCAAGGCAGAGGCACAGAAACTGAACCGTGGAAAGTCATGGAGCTGAATGCCATTGAGATAAACCCTGACTCCATCTGAACTCGACAGGTTAGGGAATTTGTTGGTAGCTTCAGCATCTGTGAAGCTGGAAAGCTCCTGTTCAGATCTGCAAGGTGTTTTGAGCTTCTGTGTTCTGGAGGCAACAGGGGTGTTGATCTGTGGAAACCTCAGAAAAGCATAAAGACAAAGCTGGGGCTTTGGAATGTGGGGGTTTGTATTGCAGTGGTGGGGTGGGGTGGGGTGGTGTATCTTGAACCAAGGTGAAAAGAGTGGAAACACTTACATTTTCCCTCCCACTTATAATACTCCATGAAGACAGTTTGGATTGACTTTTCTCAGATTGGGATCTCTCATTCTTAGGAGTAGAATTGAAGTCAAATTTCGCTACATCAGAGGTTATGTTGAGATTTTAAGGAATGAAACTAAAATTCATTCTGTAGTTGATCACTGATCACTAGTGAGAAACTTTTTCCTCTACAACAGCAGTTGGGGCCTGGGATTATTGGCTCATCATGGTTCTCATCACTGACACCTACCACTAATCTCCAACCTAACTCTGGAGTTTATTTGGCAAGTAGTTGCTAAAAGGCAAAATGAGGGTGGAGCCCTGTAAACTACAAAAAAAGAGAGACATGATGTACATGAAATGGCCCTGGAAAATATTTCAGATACTGCATCTCAATTATAAAACAGTAGCAGACTGTCAAAATCTGAAAAGTAACATGTAACACTGTGTTAAGTAGGCATCTTCTTGTTCATATGTGAATATGTTTCACATGAGCCCAAAGAGTTGGAAATGTGTTATCTATTTCTTTTAATTGAGAAAAATGTGTTAACTCTCTGGAATGTCCATGTGTGGAAAAATAATGGCATTATGGGGAATTGCACACACATGATTTATAATGCACATATCCAGGACCAGAAATTTTAATGAAGAACCTTATTCAACAGAAAAAAAAATTTTTTTTCTTTAGCATTTGCAATTCTGGTATACCATAATGCTGAGGCCAAGCATATATTTTATTAGTTTAAATCCTAGCTAAGCAATAAAATGTGTGTCATTTTAAATAAAGAAAACATGTTTTCACAAAATTTAATGTCCATTTTGGCTCCCCTGCAAACACTATGGTGTGCCACCCAGATTCCTCCCTGTAGGGTGGAGGCCCTTATTTCCCCTGGGGCCCAGAGTGTTGACTGCCAGTGGCTCACAGCTGAGTTGTTTTCTGAGCCTTGTCTTTAGCTAAAGGGAGCTGCCTTGCCCAAGATGTTGCTTTTCCCTGGGCGCAGCTGGCATCCAGTGGCTGGTTGATTTAGGGTAAAATATCCAGTCCCTTTGCCTCAATCTAGGATATCTCTCAAAAACTGTATGCCTGCTTCTGATCTCTCTGCGGTATCTGCTGAACTCCAGTTGTAGCTATATGACAGTTCAATTTCTCCTGCCCAATCCAGCTTCCTTCATTCCTTATATAGCTGTTGTTCCTAAGAGTATTCCCCAATCAGCTTTCTGTATATAAATCTCAGTGTCTCTGAGTCTATTCTCTAGAGAACCCAATCTAAGATATCCATTTCTTTAAGGATACCTCAGTGGAGTGACAAGTTGGGAACAGTAATGAATTTCAGATGAGAACAGGGTAGAACTTCACTTTATTTAGTGTGAGGTTATCCCAGCCTTGATGCCGAGGGTTGTTCCAGAAGTTTCCTAAGTCTGGCATTAAGAGGTGAGCTAACTTAATGGTGATCATACAAGAAATTTCATCATGGGGTTTTACTCTTGTATGAATATAGGCAAATGATGGACAGTATGTAGATGCTTAGGCTATATGCAGAATGTTAAAAGTTGGCTCTTCTCTCTTGGGTTAGAAGTTAACCCAACTGTTCAGAATTCTTCCCTATAAGTGAGGCTCGGTAACAGACCGGCCATTAAAGGGGAGCTTAAGCACTAGGAGAATCTGTGAGAATGGGACCCATATTGGTCATTGTATTCATTAGAAATCTAACTTAAGAGAAGCACATCAATAGAATCTCAGGTAAAGCAATTTAGGACAATAAAAACATAGTCTTTTAAGTGATACTGTCCCCCAGTGGCTCCCATAATGAAAATGAGAACATTTTCCCATCTCTCAAATCACCCCAATCATACACAGGATTAAGTAACTTCCACAAATCAGGCCATGGAAAGTTCTTTGATTTAGAGGTATCAGTCAGAACTTTTTTTTTTTTTTGGCAGAGGGATGGTGGTATGTATGCATGAAGCCATAACACCTTTTCCTTTTCCAGTCTGGAAAACCATAGGTTCAGTTGCCTTTTAGGACAGTTTCTATTTGCACTTTGCTATGTGAAATTGCAGCATGAAATGAAGATACTCCCTCTCCCTATGTTATTAAAAACTCCCATCTACCTGTGCAAGTTCGATGCATGAAGCAGGGTACCCAAAGTCAGTGCTCTGGGACAACTCAGAAGGATAGGGTGGGAAGGAAGGTGGGAGGGGTTTCAGGATCAGGGGACACAAGTATACCTGTGGCTGATTCATGTTGATGTATGACAAAAATCATCACAATATTTTAAAGTAATTATCCTCCAATTAAAACAACAACAACAACAACAAACCCTCTCATCTGAGAAAGGAGAGGGATGAAAGAGGCTACCAGAGATGATACTTCTATGAAAAAAAAACTTCAAGTCTCTAAAAATCTCCTACGTCAATCCTGTTGTCACTCAGCTTGTTAAGAGATGCATAACAGAAGAAGAATTATTGTGAAGCTGAGAAAACTTGGATTTAGATTTCATATGAAAGGATGGACTTTATATTAGAGGCAAAGAAACTTCATTCTCTGAGTATAATCATCCCAAAGTGCTTTTTGACCTTGGAAGAAAGAAAAAAAATCAGTGTTAAGGTGGAATTGGTTAGGTCATCGCCTAAGGAGGCATAAAAGGCCATCAGGAAATAAATTAAAATTAAAATAGATTCTTTTATTGGGTCACATCTCATCCTTTCATTTATAAGCAAGGTTTCCACTCAAGGAATTGATACTGCAGGGGATAATCTTGCTCCTGATGTTTTGTCTCAAGTGAAAGTTACAAACAAAACTGGGGAGGAAGCTGCACATAAACCTTGCAGAGCAGAGGGTTCCAAGGAATAGCAGACAGAAGTCATGGTTGTGTGCAGCTACTTACAAAGTGGGCAACGGCTGTGAAATCAATGGTCCCTGCTAAGTTAAGGAAACATACTTAAACATTCCAGATCAGACAGACATAGCAATGTCACATGTTCTGACCTTGAAAAATAAATGTCATTTCTTTCCAGAATTAACTTTATGATTCAGTAAGTAATCTAGGATTATCAGAACACTTACTTCCTAAATTGTTTAACAAATCAAGATAGCTTTTTCCTCTAGAGACCAGACAGATCCAGGATATTTCCCTTGATAGAATTTACTCTCCATTCTTGGGAAGATCAGCCAATTCTCTTTTCCAGTAGGTAGTTTTCTCCTTTGCATTTCAATAGATGCCAGTGGTAACTGAAAACATCTCTTTTCTTTTTACTCTATAGATTTGATGATCTGGTTTATAAAATCTTGTGTGGATAATGCAAACAGTGTCAAAACGGTCACTCCAAAAAATAACACACTCTGCATCTTTGTATACTATATGGATATTTAAAAATTTTCTGGATGAGATTCTGGCTTAAATCTTACAAACTCCTAATGGAAACCTCAAAGCAAGCAGTCATATAAATCAACTATACTTCAATTTAAAAAATTAAAAGAAAATAAAACAGAACAATTTGATCAATTAAAAAAAATAAAGCAAGCAGTCTTGAAACTAAGACTCAGAATACATCTAATAAATTGTCAGACATAAGAAGCACTTTGAGTTCTAATATTAGTTTCCAAAATTATATAGTATAAATCTCACAGTATCATTTCAAATAATAAATATCTGTTCTCCCTTATAGCTGTTAACAAGGAAAAGATTATTTTTTCCTATAATGAAATGTGCAAGAAGAGTGGTCTAAAATTGTATGTACACACACACACACACACACACACACACACATACATTTAAAGTCTACAGAAAGGACTTTGCTTGCAGTCCAGTGGCTAAAACTTCACCTTCCAATGCAAGGAGTGTGGGTTCGATCCCTAGTTGGGGAGCTAAGATCCCATGTGTTTTGGCGTCAAAAAAATCCAAAACATAAAACAGAAACAATACTGTAACAAATTCAATAAAGACTCTAAAAAATGGTCCACACCAAAAAAGAAATCTTAAAAAAAAAATAAAGTATACAGAAATCAATAGAGCACATGGTAAATACCAATAACTCTACTAAGACCAAGATACATCAGGATAATTAAAGCATATCTAGTGAGAAAAAACTACAGAACTGCAACTAATCTACAATATACTTTCTATACTGTCACCTTAACAATGTCCCCTGGGGGCAGAGGAGCTGCTAAATTAATTTAGCAAGGTGGGATCAAAGAAGGCTTTGCACAGATGTTGCTATTCGCACTGGCCTTTGGTGGAGCAGTAAGACTTCCACAGGCATAGAATTCGGTGAAGGCCATTCCTGGATAAACAACGTGCAAGAGAAGCAAAGGCACTGAGGTGTACCCATGCACAGAGTCATCTAGGAACTAGTCATGGATAGTGGCAAAAACTGCCAGCACAGAAGCCAGGGAAAGAGCAGTGGAAAGATTAACACCAGATTGTGAAAGGCCTTGTTTCCCATACTAAGTATTGATAGCTTCGATTCCTCAGGCAACAGAGCACCCCAAAGGTTAAGGAGGTGGAATAAGATCCTGCTGACAGTGTAATCCCAAAGCAAGACATAGTTTTTCTTTTTCTTTTGATTTGGGAGAGGAGGCAGTACAAACTGCTGCATGTAAATGTTGTATTTTCTAATCTATCTGGTCTCAGAGAACAGAATTCAGCCAAGGCATGTTCTTTCTTCTTTTTTTAAAAAAATATTTATATATTCATTTATTTTGCTGCATGGGGTCTCAGTGGCAGCAAGCTGGATCTTTTGTTGTGGTGCACGGACTCTAGTTGTGGCGCACAAGCTCTGTAGTTACGGCATGTGGGCTCAGCTACTCTGCGGCATGTGGGATCTCAGTTCCTTGACCAGGGATCAAACCCACCTCCCCTGCATTGCCAGGCAGCTTCTTAACTACTGGATCTCCAGGGGAGTCCCAGCCACGGTATGCCCTTAGCACATGATCCTAGCACCACAAGACTGACATCTCCACTCAGAGAGTCACAGCAGTCCTTCTGATTATTGGCGCTCTACTCTATTCACATAGCAAAGCGAGAGGGGTGCCAAGCCGCATCTGGAGTACCCTGCTCTGCAGATTTACTGCCTGACAAGCCTTAAAGTTCGAAAAAGATTTCAAGTGGAATCTGTCACTAACAGCTTTATACGGTCTGTTGTTTCCTGAGCACCTGGCCACTGGGAGACCAAGTGTGAGGAACACATTTCCTATGGTGGACCTTCCTGACAACTGCATTATCATTCTTCACGTGACATATACCGGTTCATCAAAGCTCTTTCAAGCCAGAAAGCCAAGCTGGTGATGTGAACCACCAAGTGATTTTTCTCCTAATAGCCTACATTTACAAAAAGTCTTTGAATTTATACAGTACATGGGTAGCAAAGAAAGCAACACTAATTTTTTTATTTTGATTCCCCTTCACGACAGTCCCTTGTGGCAGGAAAGTGATTAGTCTGCAGTTAGACACCTAGGACCAAAGAAATAAAATAATTAGACATCATGGTTTTGATGGTGTTGGGGCAGAGTTAGCAGTCACATTCCTTCGCTGCGGTTTTCCAAGGGAAACCAGACAGCTTTGCTCCCACAGCAGACTTAAATATCCTCCATCCATGTTGATCAATTCGATGTCTGAGCCTGAATGACAAGCTCAACTGGCAATAATGCCTTGCACAGGATTTTAAGCGACATAATCAACCGGAGAGGGACTCGTGTCAGTTAGACTTTGTCTCCTTAAAAATCAAGAGTAACAGTGGTGAGAGAGAAGTTTTTAACAAGGAGGAAAACCCTAGACAGTTGTCTCTGAGATTCTTCACCACAGCTTCAAGGACAACCAGGAAAAAGAGCTGCTATTTGAGGCAACTTCATTATAAAATCATTTTTAATAAGCAATCTTAACAAAGAGAGGGAATACTCTTGTGGAGAAGGCCTCCAGGGACCCAGAGGCTGCCCAGTTAAGTTATTAGGAAGTTTCACACAAGGGACCAAACAGCTATTTCATTGGCCTCGGGGGACAGAGTTTAGTTTTCACCTGTTCTCTAGAGGCACTGGTGTTATCCTGTCTACGAACAGCAGAGACTGGTAACAATCAATTATCTCGATGCCCCAACTTGGTGAGGGAAAGTGAATTTTCAGTTTTGTCGACGCAAAAAGACACGGTGAAGAGAGACAGATAAATTACCGTGAGATGGTTCATTACATACTGAAGACTTTTCTGAACGTGCAGCCAATAGAATGCTACATCTGAAGCTCAGTATTAAGTGTAACAATAGAAACTCATTCTTGTGAAATTAAGAAAGAATAACAAAGAGAAAAGGACATATCATTTGCTAGCTCTGAACTGTACTATGCAGTCATGTGAGGGAAATAATTCTTTGTGCTTATGAAAAATAATAAGGCTATTTACTTTGTCTATGTAAGGAGTAAGCAAGATTGGGAATGTTGGGTTCAAATTTTTAGAAAGCTCTGTGTGGCTGAATTGAAAAGGGTTGGAAAGATACAGGCTCTTGGTATCTTACAGTTGCCTCAGCCAATTAGCAGCACGAAACATTAGCCACATAATTCAAAGTGTGTATGTATTTTTCAGGTTTCACTGTTTGCTTCATTCCTCGTATTTTAATGAAATGGCAAGCATTGGTCTTAAAATTAGACCTTCAAACGGGGAAGATGGAGAGGAAAAAAAAGAAACACTTTTTCTTTAGTAATTAGAACAGCCTTCTCTTTTTAGACTAAATCTTTCCTGCTCAATAAGCACTTTTTTTACACAGGTGATCAGAGGAAAGACCAGAAAAGAACCTCCATCTGAGGCTAAGAATTTTGTTGGAGTTCAGAAAAGGGATTGAAGTATGGAATGTGTGATTCCTATGATGCTCACTAAATGACAGCAATAAAAACACTGTTTACAGGTCACTGTGCTTTTCACACCCATCTCGTGGGTTCCCTCTGGTTATGAGATAAAGCCAAAATCTTATCTCTGTTCTTCACATCCTGTCTTTTTCTTGTTAATACTCTACTCTAGTCAGATAGGTTTATACAACCACCCACCCCAAGTCCTCCATCAATCTACCTTCCAGCTGATCTTCCAGCTACTCACTACTCTGCCAGCTGATCCAGTTCAGCTCCCCACCTGGGTTGCCCACTCAGACAGACAATCCGATTGAATCACAGCCCTGCATTCTTCTGCAACTTCTTCATTACTAAAAGTTCCTCAAGTGTCCTTTCTACTCAGATGTAGACTAAACTACTGGAGAGTGAGGATTAAGAGGTAAACCTTCTGTTTTATGCTCTGCCTAACACGCTGCCACATACAGAGTAGGTGTTAGGAATATTAAGTTAATAAAATCCGACTCCCGACCACCTGCATTTGGTACAGGGATTGGCTGCGGTCTGCTTTCTAGCCCTCCCTCCTTAGATTCCAGTATCACAGGTATCTGGATCATCCACCATAGAGTCTCCTCCTTTTCTCCTCCAAAATGGGATGATTAAAGTAAAAGATGTATGGATTAAGTCTGTCTGAATCCAAACCTGAATCTTGCACATTCTTGCCGTTTCTGCTCTTTTCTTCAATATGCCCTCTAATTTACGCTTGACGGTTAAGCATTTAATACATGAGGGGCTACAATCCATGCCTACAGTTTCAGCAAAGCAAAACAAGACAAACAGAGCTATTAATCCTACATAGGAATAATACGTACCCAGAGGTGGAGGTGGAGAACTGTGAGGAAACTCTAGCAGTCACTGGGAAAAGGGTAGGTGAATAGCATGGAAATGAAAAACTTAGTCATCACTTGTGCTGTTATAGACATCAATTATAATCAAAAGGACCATGTGACTTTGAATTCACTAACTTCCTGCAAGTGTATTTGATAGACCTAGTGTGCAATTTTTTGTGTAATTAATAAAGTTCATGTAGACAGTATCTTTCTTCATATTTCAGACACTTTGATAATACCTCTGCTTCTTTTTAGTCCTTTGGGTGCAGATCTCAATATAGAGAGAAGCTGGTATGACTGCAAACCCAATCCTAAATTCAGGTACTCTCAAGCATACTTGAAACCCAGATGTTTAATTCTCCTCCGCATCCCTTTGATATACATTGCAGTTCCCTAAGGAACGTTTAGCTTTCATGGTTTTGTTTGTTTTTGGTTAGGTTTAGGGAAACCACAGTATCCTGAATTATTCTACCTCTTAGTGGCAATGATAGTTATACATGAATTATCAAGTTGATCTGACAAAAGAATGCTAACGTGCAAGTTTCTTATAAATGCCATAAATAACTGTTAAAGGTTTTGTTGCAGTGGAAAACAGGTTCCTGCTGTCAGAAATACATATTACTACTAGTGCAAGAAGCACGACTATCTTAGAAGCAAAAATAACCATTTTAAAACTATCATTTTATCGTGGAATCAGTTGAGGTGTATGAATAGTGGTGTTAAATGGAGGTTTGTTCTTTGATGAATGAGATTAGATTGTTAAAAAATAAGTAATAATGTATTTATATTATTAGTCATCATACAGACTTGGTTCATAAACAGAATACTCAAACATGTGCAATAAAAATTAAATTCAGTTTTCTTTGAACAAAAGATAAGTAATGATTATTTTAGTTCAACTGGTTTAAATTAACTTTTTCATACAGTGGGAATAACATATCGTTTTTTTGTAATCAGTTGATTCACCAAGGTTAGAAGTCTTTATAGGTAAAACAGTTGTAAAGTAAAAGAAAATCTGAGTCGATTGTAAGAATGACTGTCACACTTGACTTTCTTCCTATATTTTTGAGTGGAACGATCACTCTAAGGAATGAAGTTCTTTACTTCATTCTGTGGTTCTGTGGGTTGGCTTAAACCCTGGCCTAAACCACGCACCAGCTGGTTGTAGAACCCTGGGTCTCAGTTTTCACCTGTAGAGGGGGGATAGTAGCAATACCTCCCTTACAAGATTATGGGAAAGATGGAATGAAACAACACATACAAAATGTCTAGAAAAGCACCTAACACTTAGCAAGTGCTCCGTGGTGACAACCCATACTGGAGCCGATACTGGAGATAACAATGTGGCACTCATGTGCTTGCAAGAAGTCAGTCTGCTCTGAGTCCTGGCTCTGCCCCTTTTCAACTAGATGTATGAGTTTGCAAGCTGTCTCACTTCGCTAAGTGACTGATCTCTCAGACAAATTTTCTCATCTCAACTTGGGGGTGCAAGTAGGACAAAGCTCATGGGGCCAATGAGAAAATTCATGTAAAGCACCAAACATAATGCCTGGAATATCAGAACTGCTTAGTAAGTGATAGCTCCTGTCGCCACCATAGCACCCACTGGAAGCTTCAACATTCCTATCACCACTGTTATTACTATTATTATTGAACTTGAAGTAACACAAAATCCTGAAAAGACATATAGCTCTTCTTTAACAATCAGCCCAATCATGTACAAGAGTTTCATTAAATATACCACAAATCCATCAAGTAGACACTAGTACTTGGAAGGCTAAGCATTTTTATTTTCTAGTACTGGCCATAATTTTTTTTTTTTTTTTTTTGGCCATGCCACGTGGCATGTGAAATCTTAGTTCTCCGACCAGGGATCAAACCCACATCCCCCGCATTGGAAGTACAGAGTCTTAACCACTGGACCACCAGGGAAGTCTTGTAATCATGGACTTTAAAAGAGCTATTCCTCATCTCAGTTCACCCTTTTGAACATATTTTCTGAAATGAGAACACAAATACTTTTTGTCCAAATTTAGTTCACAAATCTGAGGTCCCATAAACAGCAAATATGAACCAGTTGGATGCTCTGATGGAAACACTTAGCTAAAGATTCAGATTTTTAATGGAATTCACAGATCCCCACCAGGAATGGTGGATTTTTAGACTATGTAAATCTCCTACCTCAGAAGAACTGACTGGCAGGGCCAAATGTGATCCATTTATATCTTAATATGATGAGACAGAGGAATCCTGTATAGTTCAAAGAGCTTGGCTCTAGACAGACAGGGTGAGTCTAAACAAGGCAAACATCTCCAGACGGTTCGGGGGATTTTTACTTCCTTCGATTAACGGATCTTGAAGGAATAAAGTAGGTATTCCTCTGGGTGAGAACGGGGGAGAGGAGAAGAAGCAAGGGTCGTTTTTAGCATCCAGGGTTAAATATTCACCGCTCCCTTCATTGCTACTGTATGCTTGGGTCACAGTGTCAGAATCCTGGAGGTCTCTCTAATTCTTTTCTCCCCTCTCACTTTTCTGGCTTAATCTGCTTTCCAGTTATGAGCTGAAACTTCTGGAAACTGTACACTTAGCCTTTGTATTTTCAGATTATTTCCTGTGATTATGTGTTCACACTTTGCTGCAGTCCCAATCTTGGACTAAGTATGTAAGCTCCTTGGGGTCAAAGAATCTGTCAGTACATAGTAAATCCTTAATAAACAACTATCCATTGAGCAGCCCTCTAAAGAGGCCAGCACTTGTATTTTGGTCATGCTCCATCGGTAGCAAACTTAGTGTCTGGGATGGCTAGTGGTCTCAGCAAGCTAAGAAATGAAACTTCTGGCAACTCTGTGAGCACTAGTTTGTGGCTATTGGTCAATGGTGGATGAGAGCTGGATGAAAGCCTACTGAAAGAACTTCAGTGTGGCTTCTTCTCAGGTCTGTCCTAATGAAACATCCAGCCAGCAATTGAAATTATAATTGCCGTGAGTCACACCATGACTCACACTAGTTGTCACAGCAACCAATTAACTATACAACCAAAGCACCTTCCATTCACTTTGCCAAGAATGGTTCTTGAGTTTTCCTGGACTGTGAAAACACTGTGGGTGAGCCTCAAGTTTGGTGTTGCTAAGAGTCTACAACCAAAAGGAATGGCCTCAAGGAAAGGGAAAGGAAAAAGAAAATAAGGCGAGTCTAGTTCTCGGACCTCCTGAGTAAACAGCAACAAGCATGACAAACTATTGGGTTCACTTTGCGATATCAGCAAATATCCATGGAGAGGAGGTTGAGGCCTCAAAACTAATTTTCTCTAAGTCAAATTTAAAGCCAAGTCTCTAGGGGGTAGGAAGTGAATACATTAACCAAGTCTGTTTGGTTAATGTAAATAGTTTTTTTCTTTAAAGATTCAAAAGGGTTAGTTCTCAAAGAAATATTCTGATTTGTAGTAAAATATTTTTACTTCTAAGAACGAAAACCTATTTATAAATAAGACAGTGCTTGAATTTTCTATCTTAGGTGTTAGCCTGATGCAACCAAACAGTTGCAAATGTACTAAATTCACTTTTGATGGTTATTTGGGTTAAAATGCAAAGTTCCAGAAGATTCAGAAGCATATTCTATTTTTATATACTAGGGAAAACTGACACTCAGTGAGACTACATTGACAAATTTTCTTGATTGCTTACTGAGTAACTTGTAATTTTTGATGTCTGGAAGTCCCTGAGTGTGGAAGAAAGCAAGGAGAAGAGACTTAAACAAGAAATATAAGGGATATGATTTAGGAATATAAATTAGGGTGTTGGGGTTAATATATATACACTGCTGCTGCTGCTGCTGCTAAATTGCTTCAGTCATGTCCAACTCTGTGTGACCCCATAGATGGCAGCCCACCAGGCTCCTCCGTCCCTGGGATTGTCCAGGCAAGAACACTGAAGTGAGTTGCCATTTCCTTCTCCAATGCATGGAAGTGAAAAGTGAAAGTGAAGTCGCTCAGTCATGTCCGACTCTTCGTGACCCCATGGACTGCAGCCTACCAGGCTCCTTCATCCATGGGATTTGCTATCAAGAGTACTGGAGTGGGGTGCCATTGCCTTCTCCGATATATGCACTACTATATATATGATAGATAACCAACAAGAACCTACTACATAGCACAGAGTAGGGAACTGTACTCAATATTTCATAATCATGTATAAGGGATAAGAATCTGAAAAGGATCTATCTATCTGTCTGCCTCCCTATCTATCTATCTGAATCACTCTGTGCTGTACACCTGAAATAACACATTATTATGACTCAACTATACTTCAATAAACAAAAATCTCTAAAAAAAAGAATAAAGAATATAAACAAGGATGAGAACAGGAGGAAGTGACGATGGTCTGTTGACACTCTGGAGGCAATCCAGGAGCCAACCAGGTATCCCTCTGGTCTACGCTGTGGTGACTAGATGCTATATTCTCTAAGATGATGACGATGATGGTAAACTCCCTAGTAGCTGGAAATAGCTAAGATTATTATTTGTTGTATTTTTTACTTTTTCATCTCCATATATGTCATCTTCTAACATTTTAGTGAATGCAGAACTACCCATGCAGAATTAGATTAAGAAGTCAGGAGCAAATGAACAGTTGTACTTGGCAAATAATAAAAACAAAGACAGCAGTGGATTCCAAGAAAAAACATATTTATCCACACAGTACTATTTTAGCAAGGAAAGAGACCAGAACAAACTTGTGAATCACCAAAGCTAAAGCAATCTTGGAAGTGTCCAACCAAATACAGGTACTATATAATCAACCACAAAAATTAAATTCTACACCACGGTAAAATTTCTCGAGGACACCCCTATCCCACAAATAAAAATTCCTTTTTATGTTCACACACCAAAATCCATCAGGAATATTTCCTGTTGACAAGTGAAGAACATCGCAAGCATAAGAATTCCTTGATCTGTCATGATGACTTTATAGCAGAAGCCCCCACACTTGGCCTTTCCTCACCTGCCAAGTAAAGCTAATGACACTGACGAGGTTGTCCCAGGAACCGAGAAGAATCAGTGGTCTCCAAAGACCAGGCTCATGGATTTCTGTGAGGCTAACAGATCTCTTTTCCTGGGAATTTATGGCTTAACTCACCCCAAACACTTTTTGTTTTTTTTTTTAAAGAAGCAATACCTGTACTTTCCAGATAACAAGGTGGCCTAAAATGTGATCAAGTGTCACAATGATTCAGGTTCATTTTGTAGTTCTTGCACTTCTGACTGGTGTACCTATGAGCTGACACTCGGGTCCGATAATATATTCTGCAACTGTACATGTTAATTTTTAAGTGGAACACTCTCTCTGTGAGGGCAGTTAGGAAACTCAGGTTGAAACTGCTAATGGGAGGTGACTTCAGCTGTGGGTGATTATGTAGTCAAGCCTTGACTGAAGTTTGCCAAATCCTGGCTAAAAGTAGAAGTCTCGAGACAGTCCGAAAAATGAATTCACACACTTCCCTGAGAGTGAAACTTTTTGAAGAATAGATGTCAAGATGATTTAGGAGGAGCTGGAATTTAACATCTTAAGAAAACTGATCAGCAAGTTGGGAAAGTTCAGTTTTCAAGAAAAATCGGACAGATGCTAAAGAAGTCATTTGGGTGATGGTTATTAGAGGAAGAACTGATTTGTTTTCCTCCTCCTCACGACTTGCAGGGTCTGTAGAGACACTAAGATCAGAAATATGATGGCCTGTCTGCTAAGCTTAGTGACAAAAACAATATCCATGTTTAAGTGTCATAGAAGACTTTCACTAACATGTAACTTGCACAGTTCAATTTCTCCTTGGCATGTGCAAAGTTTTGTGTCAACTGTCTATTCAGATGCTATTCTTTCCAGCTTGTCATTGGGACATTTTATTTTGGGCCCTGTCTCCATCATGAAAGTAAACATCAACCAAAAAAACCAAGATGATTTCCAATCTAAATCGTTCTTATAAATGTAATATCGAAGCTACACAATAAAGGAAGTATTAAATCTTTCTACATTTACATTATGCTTAATCCCTAAGAATTTTCTTGCTGATTTTCATAGTTAGAAAGGCACTCAAAATCTACCCACTCTGGCTATATCTTGATTTTGTTTTCAAGCAGGTATATCTGATAGAGTTCAGTAAGCCTCCATTGAAAGACCAACCTGTTACACTGCCTGAAGTGCCACCTTTTCTCGCTAGCTACCACTCTCATGCTGTCACCCAAATCCTTCCATGCATTTCAATCCAACCACAGGTTATTATTTCTGCAACAGGCCAATGAAATTATCCTTAGGGATGACAGACAGTTCCTTGAAGGTCCTTATGGGTAGATGGTCTGTATGTTAAGTAACATCTCTGGTCTCTGTCCTATTCATTGAATTCAATGGAGTTGAACTAGTGGTTTTGTTCGCTTATCCAGGAGCCAAGTCATAATGCAAACAGTCAGCGGCTTTCTGTATATTGCCAGGTGGCCAGGAGTCCATACCCCAAACCGCCATCAACAGTAGGCACAATCATCCGCCCCTGTTCGGGAGAGGCCCAGGACTGAGCTAGCAGAAAGACTGAATTACTTACCACCTCTAGAGTGGGTCCCACCAGGCCAGGGACGAGCTCATGGGCAAGGCTGTGCAAGGAAGCGCTCTGTACCATGCCTGCCCTGCGGATATACAGAGGACTTCAGTCTCCTGCACTGTCAATCTCTCAGTCATCATGAGCTCAATTATGCACCGACAACAGCAAGAACAACAACGACGACGACGACAAAACAACCCCCAGAAAACTAAGGGCCACAGGCTATCCTGGTGGAGGGACAGCCGGCTGGAACTGTGCATTGAGAGATGAGGTGCTGTCGTGAGCATGTGTCCATCACGGGCCTGAACTTCCCTCTATCCTCAAACTAGCATTCCACTGGAGCCCACGGGAGAGCCACGTGGAGAGACTGCAGGCCTGGGACCTAAGAGTCAGGCAACCACCAGACTGGGTGGGGTTGTTGGCTTTTGTGTGTTTTTTTGTGTGTGTGTGCTTTTTATGTTTGTTTTCTACAAATACAGATAGACAGACAGACAAATCCAAGAGCAGATTTTAAGAATCAACCGAGGCACAAGATAAACTACTTTGATGGTACACAGATATCTTTCCCCTCCAAATGGTTCACATAAAATCAAAACTTTTCACAGCATACATAGGAAAAATTGGGGGACACGTCTCTGTTGGCCCTAAATTGTGCCATAAGTATCTCCATGGCTTGCCTTAGAAGGATGCCCAAACATATCTCATAGGTAGCACGTATCTGTGGTCTAAAATAGTTATCAAATTCTAATGACACTCTTAATTCAAAGTCTAAATAATATGCTGGTCGAGTACAGTGAAAGTTGACTGCCTGCCATCAATGACGTATTGATTTCATCCTGAGGTTCAAGGCACAGTCAAATTTGCTCAGAATGCAAATCACAACACTTTACATTGACGTGAGTTTGCAAACTTATGGTGGAGTTCGAATGAAGGCAATTGATGAAAGCAGTTGAACCTGAGAGGTGGGAATGAATACAGAGGATAAATTCAGCACACGTTTCCACATCAAACTACCCATGCCATTTACCAGGGCCCACAAAGGCCATATTCAGGGTCAACCGGCAGCACCCAGATTCCTGGTCAGTATCTCTGCTCCACAGACACAAGTACAAAACGACCTACATCATGAATGGTGAGGAAAAGGAAACCCAAGTTTAAAAGAAATCAAGGTGATGTTTCCTAGAAACATACCAACTCCTCTAAGAAGGATCCAGAGTAAGGGTGACCAGTAAGTAATTAATTGATCCTCCTGGCTAGATTGTATGGTTTTTCTAAAGATGAACGCCTCGAGTTGCTAGAATGTATCACACTATGCCTAGACCCTCTTTAACACACACTCAGTACAAACAGGTGGAGATGTACCACTTCCAACCACTATAGGTAGAGAAGTATGACCTGTACTGACCATGGATCACAGTTGAAACATTAGTTTATACTTGGAAGGGCCACAGCAGCCAGACATATGCGAATTCCAATTCTGCAGAAAACTTTGGACAAGAAAAAAAGATGCATTACTTACATGTATGTGTCTTCTTTGTTACTGAGATACCTAGAAGAGAAGAAATAAGGACAAAGGTGAGAAAGCAGCCTATGTGTGTTTCTTAGAACATACATCATCCCCAGTGTACACTGAAATACATTTTGTTCAGATGGGGATGGAGAGGGAAGATGAGTTCTCATTTCACCTACAACATCACGGGATCTACCCCAGAGTAATGAAATCGTTCACCATGAGGCCAGCAAGCATTGCCTACTGGCTTAAGAGATTCTGTGGTTAAAAAAAAAAAAAAAAAAAAGAGGCATAGATAGTCATTAAACAGAGTGAGGGAAGACTCTTACTTTTTATTTTAAAAAGGGAAGATGATCACGTTTATAAGTAGAGTGGGAAAGATGTAAGATTTAAGGGAAAGATTTAAGAGAGTGATGCCAACTTACTCAGACAAGAGTGAACCGAGCCACGGAGCAATTAATTTGCTCTGGCCATTGATTTCATGTTTACTTTTTAATGAAAATGACTTTTGCTGCTTGCATGAAGCAGTACACTTAATGGGGAGGGAAAATACATCCACACAACGTACCTCTCTGTCCGTACTCATTAAAGTCAGAAGGGGGGTGAATGCTACTTCTGCCAATGGCAGCACGATGCACACAAACCCCGTGAAAACACGAGGGATTCATGAGTCAGCACCCCTGAGGCTTCCAAGCTGCTCTACAGAGAGCAGGTGAGGAATGGAGCTGGGCGAGACTCCGCACATGAGGACCTCGGAAAGGTAATGTGAACGCATCCTTCAGCGAAAACAGTGCTACTGCCATTTCAGAAGTGTTCCCCTTATTAATTCTGTATGCTTCATTCTTCTTGGGGGATATTCTTAAGACGAAATAGGCTCAAAGTCATAAAACTCTTGAAAACATTTAGCTGTGACTAAGAAATGCGGTAAACCTTAAATCTGTTTTTTCTTTCAAGTTATTAAGAGAACTATTTAACCCTCCTTTAGAAAGTAACCTCATTGAAAAATTTGGCACCCACATCAGACCTATTATTTAGCTATGGGATGTATCATACAGGGAAGAAATCTGTTGTGAAAATCCATGGTAGACATTAAAAAAAAAGTGCCAAAGTTATGCGCCAAGACCAAAATCACACACTTCTTGTTCCCCCCACAACTTTCCAAAGGACTTATTTAGGGAAGCTGAAATTACATAGCCCAACTCAAATTCTTTTTTCCCCCCTTTTTATTGAGGAAAACGAAACTATTGTTTTTCATCATGTTTGAGTTGGCTTTGCAGAGTGAAGTTAAAACCCTCTGCAAAGAGTCTTAAAGATTCTCTCACATGGGAACTAACCAAAGGGTTTTCGGAGTTTTTGAAATAAGCTTTTTCATGGGAAGGGACCTTCTCCCAACAGCAACAGGGAGTCAAATTGAAAATCTGAATACCATTTGCAACTCCAGCTTGTGACACCAGCACCAATAAATTGATATATTAGTGCTCTTTCAGCATTATGAGGGCTATATGTGTACTTTCCTTAGGAAATAATGCTTTCTGTAAAAATCACTTTGAAGAGAAAGTGCTTATGCTGTCACTCCTGATTATTCAGAACCTTCACACAATTGGATTTAACACAGCCCCAAACGCACCTATCTATATTCGCTGAGTGTGGAACAATTTTTCCTGACATCCAAAGGCCTGATGGAAATACCACTGCTTTGACTTTTCTACTTAAATTTATTATACAGTGTGATGCAGTGTTCTCATCAAATATTTTCATGACAATTATAATGATAATAGATTTTGAAAATCTTTCCAGGAAAACTGCTTTGTCTTTGCGATCAGAATAGCATGGAGCTAAAACTTCTCATATCTGTATCCAGAAGAATGTATGACTTCTGCAACAGCACAAACTCAGCCTCTTTTTTTTTTTTTTTTTTTGACTGCCAATTAGTGATCAGTATAAATAACTGGGGGATATATCTATACAAGAGCTGCCAGATTTAGCAGAAACAATACAGGATTCCCAGTTACATTTGAATTTTAGACACTAATAATTTATCTGAAATTCAAATGTAACTGAGCATCCTGTATTTTATCTGGCAATCCTAACTTATACAAATGAAGTGTAAATTATATTCATTACAGCAAGGAAAAATATACCAATAAATTAGTAGATATACTTTTATGGAGAAAGGCTTAAAAAACAGATCCCTCTCACATTTTAAATATCTTTTAAAATGCATTACAACTCCTAATTATAGAGACAGAACTGTATATAACACTTACTTTTCTTTTCCTTTTTTTAACTTAAGAGCCATTATGAAGTCAAAATTCTGTTTTCATAGGAAAGGAAAATGAACTGAAACAATTTGAACACATAAAAGACAAATTCAAAGAAACAATCAGAAAATTTCATGGAATTCCTTACTTGTCATTTCCTTAAAAATAACTGTGATCACACTAATGTCTTATGGTAGTCGTTTCCCCTATAGAAGCTCCAGTACTTCAAAGTAACTGACTCCACAGAAGTGGGGAAAAAAGGAGAAAATGTCTTTCTCATTGCACAAATGAGTCAACTCTGGAAAGTTTAATGAAGACAATAAAAAGTTTTCTGGTGGGAAGTGAATCTATGGTATGTATTTAAAGCTCTCTAAGGAGGTAAAAGATTGGTACTTGAAAACGATAAGACACTGATGAAAGATATTGAAGATGACACAAAATGATGGAAAGATATATGATGTTATTGGACTGGAAAAAATAATATCGTCAAAATGATCATACTACCCAAGGCAATCTACAGATTTCAATGCAATCCCTATCAAAATACCAATGGCATTTTTCATAGAACTAGAACAAATAATTTAAAAACTTATATGGAAACACAAAAGACTCTGAAATAGCCAAACCTTGAGAAAGAAAAATGGAATTGGAGGAATCATGCTCTATGACTTCAGAAAATACTATAAAGCTACAGTAATCATAACAGTATGGTATAGGCACCCACACAAAATATATATAGATCAATGGAATAGGATAAAAAGCTCAGAAATAAACCCACACACTATAGTGAATGAATCTATGACAGAGAAGGTAATAATATACATTGGGGAAAAAAATAGTCTCTTCCATAAGCATTACTGGGAAAACTGGCCAGCTACATGTAAAAGAATGAAATCAGAACATTTAACACATATACTAAAACTCAAAATGGATTAAAGACCTAAATATAATACTGGAAACCATAAAACTTCTAGAGGAAAACATAGGCATAATACTCTTTTACATAAATTGCAGGAATATTCTTTTTGGCTCTGTCTTCTAAAGCAAAGGAAATAAAAGCAAAACTAAACAAATGGGACCTAACTGAACTTAAAAGCTTTTGCACAGGAAAGGAAACCATCAACAAAATGAAAAGGCAACCTACCTAATGGGAAAAAAAAAAATTGCAAATAATATGACTGCTAAGGGGTTAATATCTAACATATGTAAACAGCTCATACAATTCAACATCAAAATGGCAAACAACTTGATTAAACAATGGGCAGAAGCCCTGAATAGACATTTTTCTAAAGAGAAGAGGCAGATGGCCAGCAGGCATATGAAAAGATGCTCAAAATTGCTAATAATCAGGGAAACGCACATCAAAATCACAGTGAAATATAATTTCACACTGGTCAGAATGGCTATCATCAAAAACACATCATTTCAGCAATCAGCTCTATAAATAATTTAAATGTACAGGGCCCTGTCCCCCAGCCTTAGCTAAGCCANTGAAATATAATTTCACACTGGTCAGAATGGCTATCATCAAAAACACATCATTTCAGCAATCAGCTCTATAAATAATTTAAATGTACAGGGCCCTGTCCCCCAGCCTTAGCTAAGCCAGGAAGCCCCACCAGTGCTTGGGTGAAAGAAATACTTGAGAGGCTTGTGTACCCTGGCTTCTGACCAGCAGCCATTTCTTCATCCCCCTCTCCCTTAAATGGGTTGGCTACTCTTCCATTTTGCTTTCTTGTCATTTCCCCAGAGGCTGCAAGATCCCTGTCTTTCTTGCTATAGAGCTTATCATCCCTGAGATCAAGGCTGTTTATGTTGCCCATCTTTGCTCTCAGGCGGAAGGGGTAAGCCTTTTTCAAACCTAACACTCCCAGCAGTGACTCAATCAAGAATTCCAGGATAGTTGGGTTTTCTAAAGATAAATTATGAGTGTTTAAGAGAAAAACAGGTCTAATTCAACCCAGAAGTGAAAAAGAATAGACTTTTTAAAGGCAACTTAAAAAAATTATTTCTTCATTTTTGGCTGCATTGGGTCTTAGTTGTGGTTTGTTGGGTCTTAGTTGTGGTTTGTGGGACCTTTCGCTGTGGCATGCGGGACCTTTCACTGTGGCATGGGGGCTTCTCTCTAGCTGGGCCCACAGGTTTCAGAATGTAGGGGCTCTGTAGCTATTGTGTGTAGCCATCATTGCCCTGTGGCATGTGAGATATTAGTTCCCAGACCAGGGATCCCTCAAGTCCCCTAGGCAGATTCTTAACCACTGGACCACTAGGGAAGTCCCAAGGTAGCTTTTAAGATAACTGGATTTGGAGTCCAGCTGACCTGAACTTATGTTCTTAGTCCATCCACTTTTTCCCTCTTGGCAGAGACCCTGGGCAAGTTACTTCATTTCTCCGGTCTCTACAATTGCATATAATCAGAATAATACTCAAAAGGCTGTTGTGAGAGTCAAAATAAAATGAAAATGTGTAAAGAGCTTTACACAGTGGGAAGTGTGATATAAATGTTAATTATTAACTTTGATAAAGGATGGGCAACCCATACAGTCTTGCTTTAAACAAAGATGAATTAGAATGTTCTACCAAAAGTTGTGCCTTAGCTTCTTATGTTATCCTGGGTTTCATACTGGTTATCAGATCAAGGGCTCTGACTTCAAAGTTTGTATCTGAGAACCAAGTTTCTAGAAGTAAGTGGACTCTTATTCTAGACCCCAGATTCCACTGGATTTTACTCTCTAAAATCAAGGGAAGATACTTGCACATGGGCAGTTGGCCTGCATGGACAAAGAACTTGGATCAGTACCACCAAAGCATGTCAAACCAAATCCAGGTGTTGTGAAGGTTTTGATCCACTTCCCAATGGGAAGTGACGGCAAGATCCTTCCCCAGAGATCTTCAGAGGCACGCGCTCTACAGAGATTGGGACTTCATGGAGTTGTGGAAGAGCGATGGCTGGAACCTGGAACTAACTTTCTAAACACAGGCCACTTATACACCCTGAGCCAAAAGTGACCTTGCTGGATGATTTGGGAAAGTCATTTAACTTCTCTGGGGCTTAGTTTTCTCATCTGTAGAATGAGATAGCTGAACTACACGATTTCTTGATTTCTCTTCTAGTGTCTTGATCAGTGACTCCTTGCCCTGCTTTCAAGCTATCAAACTAAACTTCCTCTATGCAACAGGCTGCCAGGTCTATTTCTCACTGAGAAAAAAATCTAATGTAGCTCAGAATCAAAGGCAACCCCCTGAAACTTTTCTTCTTNTCTCTTCTAGTGTCTTGATCAGTGACTCCTTGCCCTGCTTTCAAGCTATCAAACTAAACTTCCTCTATGCAACAGGCTGCCAGGTCTATTTCTCACTGAGAAAAAAATCTAATGTAGCTCAGAATCAAAGGCAACCCCCTGAAACTTTTCTTCTTTTTACCTTTAAAAACCAAAGAAGAAGAAAGAAGGCAGTATCCACAAAAGGTTATATAAGGAAAAGATACACTTCTTTGGGGTGATATTTTAAAATTATCTGGGCTAGAGAAAAATGGTACCTTTTGATAAAATTGT
The DNA here is from genome assembly GCA_006410875.1 of Neotragus pygmaeus. Lineage (NCBI taxonomy): Eukaryota > Metazoa > Chordata > Mammalia > Artiodactyla > Bovidae > Neotragus > Neotragus pygmaeus. The sequence goes on from SJYV01025490.1 coordinate 82,423, forward strand.
GAGACTCCTTATAATCTTACCCTGCTCATTTTATATATGTGTGTGTGTGTGTGTGTGTGAGAGAGAGAGAGAGAGAGGGAGAGAGAAAAACATCCCCAGGTAAAGCTTTAGAGTAATTTCTAAATTAACAGTATGATAACAATTTTAAATTGCCAATTAATATCCTTAAAACTAAGGGCAAAAAAAATCTCCACAACAACTCTCCCCAAACTAGAACTTCTAGTACAGTTTCCTTGACTCTATTTAGCCGACCACACTTCAGAGTAATGAAAAGGAAATGGCATGAAAATACCACAGATTCATCACTGCCATGGTTATCAGTAGTTTCAGAGTAACAGTTATCATGGAGCAGCATGATATATCCCATTGGTGCCAAGTCTTTGACCAATTAACTTCCTTGATGGACTTCTTATTGTCTCTTGGTTTCCAGGCAATGGTACCGAGTTTAACTTTTTTTGGTAAGAAATGGCATCTTTCCTCCTCTCCAGACATGGCAGTTACCATATTGGCATTTCCAGAGGCCCTGCATGATGGACAGATCCCTAGCTACAAAGAAGCCCCTTTGTCTCTTTGCTAATATTTAGCCCGTGGACCTTCTCTTGCCCTCCCTCATGATGAGATAATAATTGGTGAGATAGAGATATTCGCAACATGGATAAGGTCTGTGTTAGAATCAAAAACAAAAGGAAAAGCAAACACAACAAAGAATAGCTGAATAACAGATATGCTATCATATATAAAAGAGATAAACAACAAGGACTACTGTTTAGCAAAGGGAACTACATTCAATATCTTGAAATAACCTATAATAGAAAATAATTTGAAAAGAATATACATGTATATCTACATATATCTATACATATCTGAATCACTTTGCTGTACAATTGAAACTAACACAACATTGTAAATCAACTATTCAGTTCAGTTCAGTTCAGTTCAGTCGCTCAGTCATGTCCGACTCCTTGAGACCCCATGAATCGCAGCACGCCAGGCCTCCCTGTCCATCACCAACTCCCAGAATTCATTCAAACTGATGTCCATTGAGTCAGTGATGCCATCCAGCCATCTCATCCTCTGTCATCCCCTTCTCCTCCTGCCCCCAATACCTCCCAGCATCAGGGTCTTTTCCAATGAGTCAACTCTTCCCATGAGGTGGCCAAATTATTGGAGTCTCAGCCTCAGCATCAGTCCTTCTAGTGAACACCCAGGACTGATCTCCTTTAGGATGGACTGGTTGGATCTCCNATCACCAACTCCTGGAGTTCACTCAGACTCACGTCCATCAAGTCAGTGATGCCATCCAGCCATCTCATCCTCTGTCATCCCCTTCTCCTCCTGCCCCCAATACCTCCCAGCATCAGGGTCTTTTCCAATGAGTCAACTCTTCCCATGAGGTGGCCAAATTATTGGAGTCTCAGCCTCAGCATCAGTCCTTCTAGTGAACACCCAGGACTGATCTCCTTTAGGATGGACTGGTTGGATCTCCTTGCAGTCCAAGGGACTCTCAAGAGTCTTCTCCAACACCACAGTTCAAAAGCATCAATTCTTCAGCAATTAGCCTTCTTCACAGTCCAACTCTCACATCCACACGTGACCACTGGAAAAACCATAGCCTTGACTAGATGGACCTTTGTTGGCAAAGTAATATCTCTGCTTTTCAATATACTATCTAGGTATACTCCAATTAAAAAAAATTAAAATAAGATATTGTGGAATTTGTATTTTCTCCTTTTTATTTTTAAATATATCAATGTTTCCCTATTTCAAGTGGCTGTGTATGGTGGAGAGGAAAAGAGGTGCTGAAAGATAATTAACAAAATTTTTACTGGGCCACCTTGTTTCATGTGTCTACAGCAACCCCAGCACGCTGACTCTTGGTTTTATTTCTAGAAAAGGAGGGTTCCAAATACAAAGGCCTTTGCAATATTCATTCTCCCTCCTCATGAGATGCCTAAGTTAAATAAGATGCCTATTGTTCAAGCTGTGGTCTTGGGAAAATGGCTTTACCTCTCTTGAACCTCTGTTTTCTTATCCATAAAATGGGAATAAAATTCTCAGTGCTAGGTTTATAGTAAGACTTAAATAATGTAATTCACATGGGACACACAGTATGGTGCCTCTTTCCTACTAAAGATGTTTTTAATTGCAGATACTCTGCACTGGATAAACAGAGAACAATCCCTGGTTGGGGCGGGGGAGGGGGGAACTCAGGCAATGCCCATTAAAGCACTGCTATTTAATGGGTGGATAATCTGGTAAATAAATATTTGAGAGCTCAGGCAGAACTTTCAAAATACAATCTGGAAAATTAGGGTTCCCTTCTGCCATATTATCCACAAGCATTGTGATAAGGTTGAGATCGTCTGGGTCCACCTGCTCCCTCCTATACTTCTCTTTCACTTCCTCATCATAAGGAGCTGGTAGTTAAAACAGTGATCTATACATAGCATAAGAACACGGAATAAGAAACAAGGCACAGCATGAAGGATTTTTTTTATTTTGAATGGCTAACAATTGTTTCATAAAGAAAACATATCACTTTGTGCGGGCATCTGGCCCTGCCGTCACCCATTCTGACTTGTCCTGTGAGCTTGCTCCATTCCACACTGTGTAGGGCAGAATCAACGTAGGATTCAGATCAGGAACACAGCCCGGGAAGGTCTTGGCCAAACAAAATGATATTACAAAACAACATCCTTGCCTAGGACAAAAGAGCCATTAATGACAATCAGTACATATTATTGAAAGTGCTCCAAGTAATCTCTGGACTTCGTTTTAAAATTTCTTAATGGACACTAATGCTTAGGGTTCACTCAAAAGAGAAATAAATTATGCGCCAGGGTTGCGAGGACCAAGGACAACATGAAGAAGGCAACAAAGCATTAGCAATGTTACGAGGATCAAACATTTTGTAATTGCATCAAAAAGCCTTTAAAATCATCAGAAATACTAATTATGATAATAAATAATACTTTAATGTGAAGTTTCTTTTCTGTTAGATTTGAGCCTAGATTGAGTAATTTCGATAATAAAACTTCAGCTCTTTGACCAATCAAGGTACATTTTACAATACACACACACACACACACACACACACACACACACACACACATTTACAGTTTAGTTTGAAAAACGATTGTGGGAATGAATAAGATAATTTTTTTTCTGTTTTTTGAATTAAAAAAAATTCTTATTATTGCCCTCCATCTCTAGGTCATATTTCCTGACATATGTGCCATGAAATATCTTTTAATTTTGGGCAGGCAGGCCAGAGTTATACTTGCTTTCAAGTCCTGCCTTTATCTTTGATAAAACAGTTCCAAGGACAAAACCTTATTTCTGGTCCCCCAGCGAAAGTAACATAAAGAGACCATCATCTACCCTAGAAAGAAATTCTGAGACTAAACGTATTTGGGAATCATCCATCTCCTCTCTTTGAGATGATTATTCAGCGCATTATGAAAAGCCCATACCTAAGAAGGGTAATTTCTCCTCTGGTTTGCTGGTGCCAAACGTATGATTAGTACTAATGGACACTAAGAATAATAAGAACCTTTATTCTTTCAAATTTTTTTCTGTTATCAAGTCTCTATCCTGAAAATGGAGCTACCCATTAGATACTACTTGGATGACTTAAATTTGATCTTGGAGCTCTAGGCAGAGATATGAACGGACAACTGTTTACACTTACAGCCGAGCCTTCTGAAATTGAGTAGTTTTAGCTTTTAAGTGAATGATCCAACGCAACTAAAATTCAGCAGCTTTTACCATGCGTTTTCAGCAAATGCTTCACTTATATGCCTCTGAAATCTGTTGAAATTGCTTATCTTTGCCACTAACAGGGCAGGTACTGACTTGCACGGTCTGTAGGAGACTTGTCTGGATACTGTCAAACTCATGGCTACAACTTTAAAGTCCACAGTCGAAGCTACCAGAGTTAGTTGGTTGCTTCATCATCAAAGATGATGAAGTTGGGGCCCCAAAGCAAGTCAGGCTTCTCATATATTATGTCCTTGTATATGGACACTTCTCATATATTATGTATGTCTTTGTATACTCAACATAATCATATTTCATGGACCATGTTTTGTGGTCAGCATATCAGGTCAAGGCAAGTAATGATGGAAGAAATCTCACCTGGTCTGCAGTCACCCCAAACAGTTTGCTACTAATGTAAAAAGTGTGGATAGAGCAAGGGTATATTGGTTATGTCAAATAAGGAAACAATTCCACATGTTCACTCATGTGCTGACTCACCTAGAAAGGAGAGGGAAGCTAATGAAGTGGAAACAAGGAGAATTTGGTTCTAAATCTGGAGGAATGAGCTCTACTCTCCAAACTAAAAACTCCAGAATTCAATGAGTATATCAAAGGAATATTCAGAAATGGAGAGATGGGTTCAGTTATTCCTGAATGTATAGGATACCAAGGGTCTGTAAAGGTTTCAAAAAATGTCAACATTATCATCATCTTGAAGAAAGATTGAAAAGTCCAGTTAACTATATAGCCTTTCTCTTCTCCTCTGAGGATAACTTTTGGCAGTTTGTCTGGATCGACCACTGCTAGGTGACAATTCAAGAAAAGATGGTAGCCAACAGGGCATATACTTTGCATTCACAGAACTGGTATGTGATCATTATTAGAGCAGATGCAGAAACTCTTTTCCCATATGAGATTTAGAGTTGAGAAAACTGGATCCCAGGTCAAGCTCTGTCACCTGCCAGCTGTGTGAGTTTGGCTAAAATACTAATCTCTCTTGAGCCTCAGTTTCCTCATCTCTGAAATAAGGGAATTTTTCTTTCATTTTCATCTGGCAATTCAACTACTGGAAATGTAGGCTTAGGAAGTAATTCTGGATTTTCATCACAACATTGTTTCTATTAGTAAAACATGAGGGGGGAACCACTCAAATGTCAACAGTAGATGATGAGTTAAATTTTTAAAAATGTGTGTTTACATAATGGAATACCCTACCATCATTAAAATAATGAAAACTTAATCACATAGAAAGATGTCTTAAGAGAAAGACTAAAAAATATACACAAAATTAATGATGCTGGTTATTTTTGAGTGGAGAAATAAAGAATGATTATTATTTAATCTTCATTGTTTATACTTTTCTAAAATATCTATAACAAAGCCTCACAAATAAAATTTTAATAATAAAGAAAAGTCAACATTAAAATGAAACTATAAATGCAAACGTGACAATACTGGGTTTTAGTATCACAAACATCACCTCTTTGAGACCAGTAGGAGACCAACTACTAATTATGGCAACTACTAATTGTATTATACATTACAGGAAAGTCTATCTGCAGCCTTTAGTGTATGTATGATGGCATAGCTGGCAACTACAGGAGGCTCCATGGTAATGGGTAATCTCACAGTACAGTTGACCCTCGAGCAACTCAGGGTTAAACCACATATAACTTATAGTTGGCCCTGAGAGCCCTCCATATCTGTGCTTCTTCCACATCTATGGTTTCACCCAACACCGGCAGTCTTCAGTACTGAAAAATATCCACCTGTAAGTGGACCTGCAGTTCAAACTCATGCTGTTCAACGGTCAACTGAGGGACTTCCCTGGCGGTCCAATGGTTAGGAATCCACCTTGCAATGCAGGAGAGGGTGGGTTGATGCTTGGTCGAGGAACTAAGATCCCACAGGACGAGGAGCAACTAAACCCCAACACAGCCAAATAAAGAAAGAAATTTATTTTTTAAAGGGTCATTTGGACTTTGTAAAGTAGTAATCAAATCACCAATCAATATGCTGATGAAGTTCTGAAAAACAACACTTTTGAAGTTCTATGTATTTTACATAATGTTCTAGAATGAGAAATTTGGACTCTGATATTGAAGAAATCTTGACTTCTGGGCAAACAAGCATCCTTTAGCTACTTAATAGAGATTTTGTTTATCATGATGACCAAGGGTATCTGACTGTGCTATTAGCACATTCCAACACTCAGACCCCCATAGGTTTGTGGAGATCTCTGCAGAGCAGGTGTGACCTCAGACACTGTTCACAAATTCAAGATAAAAGGTGGCCCTCTCGTCAGTATGCCCTGAGAGTCTCTGGGATTCAAACACTGTAATGTGATCGATCTTTGACAGATCGACAGAACAGGCCTGGCTTCACCATCATCAGTGAAGTCTTTTCACTTTAGGCAAATTTCTTAGTCTGAGCTTCAGTTTCAGTATCTGTAGGGTGAAGGTAAGAATATCTTCTTTGTGGGGCTTCTATGATCAACAAAGGTATACACACCACAAAGCTGAGAGCTGTTGATGGTTCCTGAATTCCATTACTTAAACTAGGCATCTTACACCAATGCATTGGAATGACCCCATAGAAGAGGAAAGGAAAAAGGGCCTATATGATCTTGGATTGAGGCATTAAGGTGGCACTGAGCTTCAGAATAAACTATGGGTTCTTTTTGAGACTGATATACTTTGTTACAATTTGTTTGATCTCAGTTAACACAGCTCTTCTCTGCTAAATTTTTTACCCAGCCTCCCTCCCTCCACCTTCCGTCTTTCTTCCATCTTTCTTCCCCCCAGTCTTAAGAAGGTTGTAATGACTTGAGCTGTGTCTCCCAAGAAGATATGGTCAAGTCCTAATACATGAATGTGACCTTATTTGGAAATTGGGTCTTTACACAGATGTAATCAAGATGAGGTCATATTGGATTAAGGTGGGCCTTCAATCTAGTGACTGCTGTCTTTGTAAGAGAAAGGAGAGGACTTCCCTGGTGGTTCCATGGCTAAGACTCTACAGTCACAATGCAGGGGGGGCTGGGTTATATCTCTGGTCAGGAAACTAGATCCCACACACTGCAAAGCAGATTGAAGATCCATAACTAAGACCCAGTGCAGCCAAATAAATAATTTAAAAAGAGAGAGAGAGAAAGGGGGATTTTGATCCAGTGACTCAGAAGACACACAGAGAAGGTCATGTTAAGATGGAGGCAGAGATGGGAGTGATGTAGCTACAAGGGAAAGCATGCTAAGGATTGCCAGTAACCACCAGAAGCTGGAACAGAAGCTTCCAGAAATTCTTCCCTAGAGCCTTCAGAGGGAGCATGACCCTGCTGATTTTGGACTTTCAGCAACCCTAACTGTGACAGAATACATTTCTGCTGTTTTAAGCCACCCAGTTTGTGGCAATTGGTTACAGCAGCTCCAGGAATTAATACAAAGGTCCACAAAATTTTAAGAGTTTAAGGAGTCATGACAATATGATGGATTTGTCTAAAACAAGATAGAGTAGTTTTCCTGCTACCCCTTCAAACCCATTCTGCTATCTTTCACAGCAGGTGCATTTCAGATGGGTGAACAGAGGGCCAGTTAGAGATTGCATTTCCCAGAGTCCCTTTGCGCTGGGCATGGCCACCATACTAGGTTCTCCCCAAGCACTGGATGTGTAACTCCCATGTCACTTAAAAGGAAATGAAGGAAGCTGCTTGCCCAGATCGCCTCTCTCTTCCCACGTACCGGAACCTGCGTGAGACCATGACCCAACTCCAACTGTGGGGGAAGGGCCATCTTTGGCAGAAGGGCCATCTTTGGAGGCAGGACCCTGGAGCTCACGAGCTGGGCTTCCCTAGCAGCCTCCATTGGCTGACACCCCACAGATGAGAGAAGCAAATCTCTTCCTCACAGAAGCCACTGTGTTCTTGGGTCTCTTTGCTACAGCAGTTTTTAGGTTTTATCCTAAAAAATATATCTGATTATGAAGTAATTCCTGTTAACAGTTTAGAACCACCAAATGTTAGATCCGGAAGAGTTTCAAGAAACTGTATCTCTCCCTGCATAAGGACTCAGAAACTTTAGGGCCTGAGAGACATTAGCTGATGGGTTCCAAATCAACTGATCAATGAGAAGCAGAACAGAGAACAGTGCTCAGCTCTCTAGCCTCTGAGTCTGCCCACAGTCGCACAAGACACCTCAGCTGTACCACCAGCATCACTGAGAAGCGTCACAAAGGCCAGACTGAAAATTTCAGCTATGCATAAGAGCATGTCAGTCTCCTGCTCAAATGCCTCCCCGGCTCATAAGGTCTTCCAGGACCCAGCCCACCTGGGTCTCCACCTCACGTCTTCTGCCCTCTGCCCGGCCTAGGTCACTCCTCTACACTGGTCTCTTTGGATTTTTCTCTAAAGCACTGAGCTTGCTCTGGTCTTAAGTCCTTTATGCTTATGACTCCCCCTGCCTTGTTCAGTTTTCCTCCTGATCCCTCCATCACAACCACTCCTATCTCCGCTCACAGGCCACTTCCTTCCAGGATGTCCCCTGACCAGCTCATCCAGAATTGTGTTCCCTGCCCCATTCTTCACTTTGCTTTTACTTTTCTTCACAGTATTTCTCTTCTGACAGTATATCAAGTGATTGTCGGGTGCCTTTCCAAAAATGTCAGCCCTTGCAGGCAGGAACTTCATGTTCTTGATTTACCACTGTGCTTTTAAGTGCTTAGAATGACCCTTGGCACAAAGGAAGATCTTGAGAAAATTTGTTCAGTGAATGGATGGCTCCCAAAAGCCATGTGTCTAGTTTACCGACTGTGACCCCAAAATCTTAGTCCTCCAGAAATGTACAGAGGGCCCAAGGGGAATAGAGATGGCGAGGCAAGTGCTAAATGAGATGGTTTAAAAGCACAGGAAAGGTTTTGCACAGGTGAGGAGAAACCGGAAGGCTCCATACAAAGAGTGAGATGGGGAGAGAACACACACCAAGCCCAGCACCCACAGCAGAGGTCAGGCAATCAATAGCAAAGCTAAAATGGCCCTTTTAAACACCTCTGATAAAATCAATTTGGTCATTACCGGAGCTGAACATGGGGCACGTCGGCCTCATCTGTTAGCAAGATCTTTATGATCTTGTTAACAGATCCCGACATAGAAGCTGTAAAGGTTATAACCCAACTTGTAAAGCTAATCTCACATTGGCTGTGGGATAATAAAGAACCTACAGAAAAATTCCCACTTAGCCATATGCTACAGCAAGAAGTAAAGGTTTGCGTGGCTAATAGTTTAACTCTCCCACTGCCAAGATGGAGGAAGCTATTGTGGAAGCAATGATTTCAGTACTCAGGGTCCTCAGATGCAATAGCTTAGAGGCTGGGTTTAACAGTCTCCCTTCTATTCAAGGTGACTTAAAAATAAAAGCCAGGATGCTACCACCACTGAATTATGCTGGGATCAAGAAGAAACAGCAACTTGGCAAAGGACTCTTTGTCCAACTTAGTTTTTAGGTTTTTTTTTTCAGAGATAGTTTTGTTTTGGGAAGCAGCTATATAACACAGGGAGCCCAGCCTCGTGCTCTGTGATGACCTAGAGGGGTGGGATGGCGAGGAGTGGGAGGTGAGCTCAGGAGGGAGGGGGTAAATGTGCAGTTATGGCTGATTCCCATTTTTGTGCAGCAGAAACCAATGCAACGTTGTAAAATATTCACTGATAAAAAATTTAAAAAGGAAAGAAAATAAAATCATACTATTTAACTGGTTAAAAAAACCATAATTCTGTTTTATATTTGTGTATCCCTAAGTTTAAATCCTTGTATTATTATTATTTTATATGTGAGCTCGGGGGCATTCTTCTTAAATAATGCAGCTTCATTTCTTGATTCATACCTTCCTGGACCATATGGTCCAGGGCATGTCTATGGGAATAGTACAGAAAGGGAAAAACCAGTTTGCCACTACACAGCAGGTCCAGAAAACACAACAAAATATCACAAAACCTTTCTGAATGGCCTTGAAAAGGAAACAAGGGGGAATGTGAGTGCACCAGGCATTTAGTTGCTACTGAACATGAAATATCTAGGGAAAATATGATACAATGTCTGAAATTTGATTTAAAATGCTTCAGGAAAGAAAAAAGGGCCAAATAAAGCAAGTGTGGCAAATCTAAAGTGTTGAATCTGAGTGTTGGGTACACTAGAGTTCATTGCACTTGTTGCCTCTTTTTATGCATGTTTGAAGTTTCCATGCCAAAGCCTTTGACTGTGTGGATCACAATAAACTGTGGAGGATTCTGAAAGAGATGGGAATACCAGACCACCTGACCTGACTCCTGAGAAACCTGTATGCAGGTCAGGCAGCAACAGTTAGAACTAGACATGGAACAACAGACTAGTTCCAAATAGAAAAAGGAGTATGTCAAGGCTGTATACTGTCTCCCTGCTTATTTAACTTATATGCAGAGTACATCATGAGAAACCCTGGGCTAGAGGAAGCACAAGCTGGAATCAAGATTGCCAGGAGAAATATCAATAACCTCAGATACGCAGATGACACCACCCTTATGGCAGAAAGCAAAGAGGAACTAAAGAGCCTCTTGATGAAAGTGAAAGTGGAGAGTGAAAAAGTTGGTTTAAAGCTCAACATTCAGAAAACTAAGATCATGGCATCTGGTCCCATCACTTCATGGCAAATGGATGGGGAAACAGTGGAAACAGTGGCTGACTTTTATTTTTGGGGCTCCAAAAGCACTGCAGATGGTGACTGCAGCCATGAAATTAAAAGACGCTTACTCCTTGGAAGGAAGGTTATGACCAACTTAGATAGCATATTCNATCAAGAGGCCCTGTCTCTTATACACATCTAGATGTGTATAAGAGACAGGACTAAAGTCCGTCTAGTCAAGGCTATGATTTTTCCAGTAGTCATGTATGAATGTGAGAGTTGGACTGTGAAGAAAGCTGAGCACTGAAGAATTGATGCTTTTGAACTGTGGTGTTGGAGAAGACTCTTAAGAGTCCCTTGGACTGCAAGGAGATCCAATCAATCCATCCTAAAGGAGAGAAGTCCTGGGTGTTCTTTGGAAGGACTGATGCTGAAGCTGAAACTCCAGTACTTTGGCAACCTCATGCGAAGAGTTGACTCATTGGAAAAGACTCTGATGCTGGGAGGGATTGGAGGCAGGAGGAGAAGGGGACGACAGATGAGATGGCTGGATGGCATCACCAACTTGATGGACGTGAGTTTGAGTGAACTCTGGGAGTTGGTGATGGACAGAGAGACCTGGCATGCTGCGATTCATGGGGTCGCAAGGAGTCGGACAGGACTGAGTGACTGAACTGAACTGAACTGAATTGAAGTGTCCATAAGAAAACAGTCCTTACTGATGGAAAACTTTAAACAGTGGCTCTGTCTCCCTCACACAGAATTTGTGAGTGACTTTGCCTGTGCAGGTGGATATGTCGCAGTCATATATCCTCAACAGGTAAAGAAAGTGTAACTAGAGCAGGTTTCACACTTTAGAGAGCAGATACCTACAGAATATTTACTTATTTACTGAGCTATTCATTTACATTCTTATGAAAAGGAATATGTCATCACTTTTATTCCTCCTCTTTAATTCTCATTTACAATGAGGTCTTAGTTTTTCCAATCATGACATTCTCAACCATGATACATTGTAGGAACATACCCTCATTGGTTGATGAGGGAATATCGGAATGCATTAAGCTACATGAAGAAAGCACTCAGTAAAACATAAACCAGGAGACCTGACTTTGAACCCCACCATCCTTTGTTCTCAGCAGGCCACATTTTGTTGGCTGGATAAGGAGTCCTATTGGTGGCATATGATAGCAGCCCACCCTTCAAAGCTGGCCAGCTAAACTACACACAGACCTAAATAGAATCAGGAGTCTCTTGGTTGATGATCCCAAACAAAAAACCTGAGAAATCCTGGCAACCCTATTAAGTGGTTATTTTCAGGTAAACAGCTGTCTCCAACTTGCAGTTCAGTCTCTCTGTAGGTAATTTCTTTTTCTTTATTTTTGTAATTGAAGGATAAATGCTTTACATAATTTTATTGTTTTCTGTTAAACCTCAACATGAATCAGCCATAGGTATACATATATCCCCTCCCTTTTGAACCTCCCTCCCATCTCCTGCCCCATCCCACTCCTCTAGGTTGATACAGAGACCCTGTTTGAGTCTCCTTAGCCATACAGCAAATTTCCATTGGCTNACATGAATCAGCCATAGGTATACATATATCCCCTCCCTTTTGAACCTCCCTCCCATCTCCTGCCCCATCCCACTCCTCTAGGTTGATACAGAGACCCTGTTTGAGTCTCCTTAGCCATACAGCAAATTTCCATTGGCTATCTGTTTTATATGTGCTAATGTAAATTTCCATGTTACTTTTCCCATACATCTCATCCCCTCCTCCCCTCTCCCATGTCCATAAGCCTATTCTCTATGTCTGTTTCTCCACTGCTGCCCTGTATATAAGTTCTTCAGTACCATTTTTTCTAGATTGCATATATATGTATTAGAATACAATATTTATCTTTCTCTTTCTGACTCACTTCACTCTGTATAATAGGTTCTAGGTTCACCCACCTCATCAGAACTGACTCAAACACATTCCTTTTTATGGCTGAGTAATATCCCATTGTATACATGGGCCACAACTTCTTTATCCTTTCATCTGTTGATGGACATATAGGTTGCTTCCATGTTCTAGCTATCGTAAAGAGTGCTACAGTGAACAATGGGATACATATGTCTTTTTCAATTTTGGTTTCCTCAGGGTATGTGCCTAGGAGTGGGATTGCCAGGCCGTATGGTGGTTTTATTCCTAGCTTTTTAAGGAATCTCCATACCGTCTTCCATAGTGGTTGTATCAATCTACATTCCCACCAATAGTGCAAGAGTGTTCCCTTTTCTCCACACCCTCTTCAGCATTTATTGTTGGTAGACTTTTTGATGATGGCCATTCTGACTGGTGTGAGGTGATATTTCATTGTAGTTTTGATTTGTAGTTCTCTCATAATGAGCAATGTTGAGCATCTTTTCATGTGTTTATTGTTCATCTGTATGTCTTCTTTGGGGAAATGTCTGTTTAGGTCTTGTTCCCACTTTTTGATTGGGTTGTTTGCTTTTCTGGCATTGAGTTGTATGAGCTGCTTGTATATTTGGAAATTAATCCTTTGTTAGTTGTTTCATTTGCGATTATTTTCTCTCATTCTGAGGGTTGTCTTTTCACCTTGCTTATAGTTTGCTTATAGTTTCCTTTGGAGAAGGCAATGGCATCCCACTCCAGTACTCTTGCCTGGAAAACCCCATGGATGAAGGAGCCTGGTAGGCTGCAGTCCATGGGGTCACTGAGTCGGACACGACTGAGGAACTTCGCTTTCACTTTTCACTTTCATGCATTGGAGAAGGAAATGGCAACCCACTCCAGTGTTCTTGCCTGGAGAATNTTTGGACCACAAGTCTGTTCTGTATGCCTCTCTGCAGGTAATTTCAGTTCATCATCTAGAATAGCAATCTGATCCTCATTTAACAAGATGGAGCAATCTCCATGAGGATTTTTTTTTCTTTTTTTTTCTTTTCCGAGTCCTACATTAAAAAAACTCATTTGAAGATTATTCAAGGGCAACTTGCAGTTTGCTATTGTAACAGTGTATTCACTCTTGTACACTGGACAGCAGATTTTCCACCCATCTTCTGATTCCCTCACCTCCCTCTGTGAAGTAAGTAGTGAGGATATTGTTAAGCCATTTTTTCTGCAAGAAAACAGTGTCAGAAAAATGGAGGGGCATGTTCAAGGTCAACTGGTCTCTGTACGGTAGAGCTGGGGACAGAGCTCAGCCATGTGATGTTTTCAGTGGTCCATGCAATTATTCCTTCGTCTGGTTGAATCCTTTAAGGGCTCCTCCCGTGCCCACATTAAAAGACAAAAAGCATCCAGCAAACGGCATCAGTGACACCTGAATCCTGGCTCCAGGCGCTCCCTGTGTTCTCTCATCATCCACACCAATGCTAACTTTTTCACTACTAGGCTTTCTGGCTTTACAGTCTGACTGTCCCTTCTCATCCTACGCAGTTAGGGTTGGATTAGCCAGAGTTTAGATGGCTTACTCCTGCACAAGTGGGTGCTGCTTGTTCTACTCCCTGTATCTGTGAACAAGATGGAGGAGCCTTGCCCAAGTCTCAGGGGCCCTCCTTGCTGTGAGGGGGACAGATGGGACCCCTTGGATATTTTATTATGCAAATGCATGGGGATCCACTCTGCCACATACAGGCCTCTGCAATGCTCTCTGCCCTTCTAATCCACAATATTAAAACATCACTCCCAAGGCCTTTATGAGTTTAGAAATCAACCCATATCCAGTGACACAGCTTTAGTTATCTCTAATTTCAGAACTGTCACTTATTTGGTCCCAGAACCAAATGAAAATGTGAAACTATTTGAACATCTAATAAAAAGAAACATATGGACAAACAGATCTTTCAGCTCAAAGTGGAATTTGCTCAAGTATGAAGCTTCAGACTTGTCATCTATACAACCTGGTTGACCGGATGATTCTTCTCTCCCAGACCATGTTGTCAGGTACTAAGTTAGGTGATGGGGATACAGCAAGACAGCAATGATCCCCGTACTCAATGGTGCTTAGGAGGAGTATCAGCCCAAGCTGCAACCAGTGACCCAAATTCCATTCTGGTCATCCAGTTCACATCAGCCCCATTCATGCTCCTGGAGGTCATTTCTTTTCTCCAGGGAAGTCCAGTGACTGCTCTTCATGTCCGTGAACTTCAAGAAAAGAAAGTGTTTGGGAGGAGGGCATGGAAAAATGCAGGTTATGTTAAATTAGCCCAGCCCTTAGCATATTCCTTTTATATTGTTGGTCACTTGAGGGCTTGTTGACTTTTTTTAGGGCCATCAGAGAATATATACAACAGGGACTTCTTCCTGCTTATATACTTTCCCTATAAATATCTTGGGTTTTATTTTGCATTTTAAAAGATTCTTTTACATGATTTAAATATTCCAAATAATTTCTGCAATTGTTATATGATGAACATAACTGAACTTAGTGCTCTTTATTTATACCAATCAAGCCTGTGCCTCAATTTCCAAAGTTGCAGAACAAATAAGCCATTTTTCCCCTGTTACCACTGTGGGATGTCAATATGTCACGTGGCTTTAAACTTAGACATCAGGAAAATGTCAGTCAATTTAACATCTTCCTGACTGTTAATATTTTTTCCCCACTAGTCATGTTTGGTATCACTTACTGAAGGGTGATTTCTATATGGCTATAAAAAACATACTAAAGAAGCAGGCAAACTTTCAGGATTTTAGTTTGAGCAAATGAAAGCAAAGTGACTAGTCAGAGTGAATGTGACTCCGTCAGGAACATCCACAGCAGAATGAATCAGCCTCAGACAGCGTCTGGCACAAAGTGCTACTTCTTCTACGACCACCGTGTCTCAGATAAAGTACCAAACTGCAGAGAAATCCGACAGCACTTCTCAGCTGACATGAGTCTTATTATTATTATATATTATGCTGAAAATCTGAGCCTTCCAGTAAGGCATCATTTTATATAGTTGGAACAATGACAGTCAAATCCCGCCACAAGTGGCACCGTCAACGTTTCTGTGAGGACTACCTTCTCCTCACAATGACATTCAAAGTACAGAATCTCCTTCATCTAAAGGAACTGTCCTATCCGCTCGCTAATGGGAACAATTCATTTAACCTGCACTGGAAGTACAGCCAAGGAATGGAGTGATACGTACATGATCCAGGGGGAATCGGCCCTCCCAGCCAGCCCTGCCCACTATTTGATTCACTGATGAGAGTTCTACTTTCTTTCCACTTAGGCTGACTTACAAAAAAAAAAAAAGGACATTCCAGAAAAATTCAGTTACCTATTAGCCAAATCCCCTCCAGCAGCTGGCTTGGATTAAATATCAACTGCCTAATTCCAGAAGCTGAGGAACAGGAGGCCCACATTTCTCTGATTGTGTATGATTTTAATGCCCCTTTCACTTTCCCCTCTCCCTGCCTCAGCCCACCGCAAGGCCGCGTGTGTCTCTGACAGGCTGCAAAGCACGGGTTCCTCATCTGTGTTAACGATGGGGAATGCTTGTGCTTTCACTGCAGTGCATCCTGGCTTCTGAAAATCCTCACTTTTCAGGACCCTCGCTCACTGCCACTGACCCTCTCACCAGGTTACATTTGCAGAGCCAAGATTCTAGAAACAGCATCTACAAGCATTACTGTATTAGACTGCTGTCCCCAAATGACTACATGCATTATTTCTGCTGCAGGAGAAAATGCTGAGGGGAAGCAAGAGCAAAAGGAAAGGACCCGATTTTCCTAAACTGGAGATGGCCTCGGAGGCATTTGTATTTTGAAGGACACAGTAGCAATTCTTCTGATCATTTTTTTTTGGTAGGCGTTTTTTAATATAAATTTTTATTGGAGTATAGTTACTTTGCAATGTTGTGTTAGTTTCTGCTTTTCAGCAAGGTGAATCAGCTATATGTATACATATATCCCCTCTCTTTTGTATTTCCTTCCCATTTAGGTCACCACAGAGCACTGAGTAGCATTCCCTGGGCTATACAGTAGGTTCTCATTAGTTATCTATTTTATACATAGTATCAATAGTGTAAACATGTCAATCCCAATCTCCCAATTCATCTCCCCACCCCATCGTCTGCTTTTCTTTCTGGTGTCCATACATTTGTTCTCTGCATCTGTCTCTCTTTCTGCTTTGCAAATAAGTTCATCTGTACCATTTCTCTACATTCCACATATACGCAACACTACACAATATTTGTTTTTCTCTTTTTGACTTACTTCATTCTGTATGACAGTCTTCTAATCATTTTTAAATCAATGAGTGTGAGATAGTCGGGTCCTTAAACTGATACAATAGAGAAACAATACCTGCATTTAGTCTGGGAAACACGGAAACTGTTTCCTGAGATTCTAACAGGTTTTACAGGGGACCAAAACATTGGAAAAGACTCTGATGCTGGGAGGGATTGGGGGCAGGAGGAAAAGGGGACGACAGAGAACGAGATGGCTGGATGGCATCACCGACTCGATAGACGAGAGTTTGGGTGAACTCCGGGAGGTGGTGATGGACAGGAAGGCCTGGCGTGCTGCGATTCATGGGGTCACAAAGAGTCGGACACGACTGAGCGCCTGAACTGAACTGACTGAACTGATGTCTAAGAGGAGATTTATGCTCAGCCCTCACTCTTGACTGGCTGAGATGATAAACGGGGAGAGATTTCTGAACTACAATGAATAAAACACAACTCCAGCTGGGATGGATTCCTTTTTGTAGGATTTTGAGCAATTTCTGCATCACAAATTTTACCTCTAGTTAGGACTTCCTTTAAAGATAACTAAGTGCCATGCCAGTTGCAACAATAAATATCTACAGAGCTACATAAACCCCAACATACTGCTTTTCCAAAACCCACAAGCCTAAGGACTTCCCTGGTGGTACAGTGGATAAGAGTCCACCTGCCAATGCAGGGGACGTGGGTTTGATCCCTGGTCTGGGAAGATTCTACATGCCTCAGAGAAACTAAGCCCATGCTCCACAGCTACTGAGCCTGCATGCTTCTAGCACTGAAGCCAGTGAGCCTAGGGCCTTTTCTTCACAGCAGGAGAAGCAACACAAGGAAAGATGTTTGTGTGGCAGAATGAAGAGTAGCCCTAGCTCCCCACAACTTGAGAAGGCCCATCTTCAGCAACGAAGACCCAGCTCACCCAAAACAAGAAAAAGCACCAAAGAGCTCCAAGTTAGATGCTCTGTGTCCTATGTGGCTGCCCAAATGAGGCCTCCCCTCACCCCAATCTCCTGATCACAGCCAAAAGCCCACGTTGGATCTTTCTACGAATCTCTTACAGAGTGGATATTGAAAGCAAACAAGGTATCATCTAACTAGCTGTACTCATGCCTCAATATGCAGAGTTGTCCCTCCTTCTAGAAAAACTGGGGGGCTCCTATTTAACTTTCTGCACCTCAACACTAGAAAGTTCAGAGCCACTCACACACTGCAGTTTCCACCTGTCCTGAAACAAATAAAGCTTGGTCTTGTGTTAATGCAACCAGACCTTCTGCTCAGTACCATCTGGGGTCTAGGGTGACCCTGAAGAGACATCAATTTCTCATTTTTACACTTTGTTCCAATTTCATGGTTATTTTTGTTATCGCAAAATCCAGTGCTTTATGATAAATTTATAGAGTGCCTAGGGGGATAGCCATTCTTACTGTATAACATCTTATTCACGGTTCCTCCGGGATGGAAATGCAGAGTTGTACCTCTCAGTCAGCCAACAACTCTCCCCTGTGAAGTTCCTGTCTGACGGGACAAATGAGGCTCCTGTGGGATTCCGCACGCGCGCAGAACATGAAAGGTGACAACGCGAACGTGGAGCCACTCCACTCCTGAAGTCGGATCACCCAGGCAAGCTGGAAAAGGCTCCTGTGTTTGTACTCATGAAATGATTATGTATTTTATTGTAGAACTGGTAAAAGTACCGATCTCAAGTGATTTTTACACACTTGACATGCTGAAATTGATGTGTTGCCCTTCTTTCTTTCCAGAAGTGTCAGCCACAGTC
This sequence comes from Neotragus pygmaeus, assembly GCA_006410875.1. Taxonomy (NCBI): domain Eukaryota; kingdom Metazoa; phylum Chordata; class Mammalia; order Artiodactyla; family Bovidae; genus Neotragus; species Neotragus pygmaeus. Next base: position 100,823 of record SJYV01025490.1, read on the forward strand.
CTATCCCAGGGAGGGGAGAATGCCATAGGAGCAGCAGACCGGCACAGCATGCCGGCGAGGATTTGAAAACAAAGAGCCCCGCTAGATGCTGATTTGCTTTTGATTTTTACCTTGGGCTGACAATTCTAAGCAATGTCAGTGATAAAATATTCCTTCCCCAGGACCAGCCACTCCCCTGTTTGATATGCCACTGGGAAAGCCTTCCAGTATTTTCTTGAGATCCATCATCATTTAAAAGCATAAAAGTGATGTACATTTACTGTAGAATTTTTTAAGATTTTTAAAGATTTAAGGAGAAAATTAAAATCCTATTAATTCTATCACTTATTAATAATCATAGTCCTTTATGCCAATTTCTTTTTTTTGTTATTAAAAATAATGCTACTCTAAGTATCCTGTTACATGTACTTTATTAATGTATTTTTTTTAAAAAAACCTTCTTGAAAGCTTAACTTTTAAAAAGAAATGAATATATATCATTAAGATATCCAGTGGAAGAGTGCTCATCAATTTATAATTCCTATAGTACATCATCATCAAAAAGAAATTGATACTCAGTTGGCTAGAAAGGTAGCTCCTCTAAAGTTATATCTTTGTTTACTTATGAGATTGCTTTGTCTAAGATTGTTGATTTTTATATTCCTCTTTTGCTAGTTACCTGTTCATAATTTCTGCTTATGTTTGTATTATCATATCATTAGTCTTTTACTTACCAATTTATAATAATTCTGCAAAGTTAATCATATATTATTTCTTTTTCTAAACTTTGTTTCAGCTCAGTCACTCAGTTGTGTCTGACTCTTTGAGACCCCATGGACTGCAGCACGCCAGGCTTCCCGGTCCGTCATCAGCTCCCAGAGCTTGCTCAAACTCATGTCCACTGAGTTGGTGATGACATCCAACCATCTCATCCTCTGTCGTCCCCTTCTTCTCCTGCCTTCAATCTTTCCCAGCATCAGGGTTTTTTCAAATGACTCAGTTCTTCATATCAGGCAGCCAAAGTATTGGAGCTTCAGCTGCAGCATCATCCCTTCCAATGAATATCCAGGACTGATTTCCTTTATGATTAACTGGCTTGATCTCCTTGCCATCCAAGGGACTCTCAAGTGTCTTTGAGTTTTTATTTTGTTTGGATTATTATTTTTACATGTGCAATTTAATATTTTTTATTTAAGGGGGTAGAATCAAATATAGTGGTCTTTTATAGTTTTTGCCTTTGTTTATGTGCCCATAAAGACTTTGTCTATCCTCAAAATATATTTGCCTATATTTTATTTTTAAATTTTTATTTATTAAAAATTTTGTTTTAATTTATTTTACACTGGGTCTTAGTTGTGGCACATGGGATCTAGTTCCCTGACCAGGGATGAAACCCAGGCTCCCTCCTTTGGAAGCATACAATCATAGCCACTGGACCACCAGGGAAGTCCTTATTTGCCTATTTTTTTTTAATTACTATTGTGATTGTATTCTTTATAGCTAATTTTAAAATTTAAATGGAATTTATCTATTTAATCTTATCTATAAGACGCACAGTTTTTCTTTCTTTAGCTTAAGCTTGAGAGTCCCTTGGACTGCAAGGAGATCCAACCAGTCCATTCTGAAGGAGATCAGCCCTGGGTGTTCTTTGGAAGGAATGATGCTAAAGCTGAAACTCCAGTACTTTGGCCACCTCATGCAAAGAGTTGACTCATTGGAAAAGACTCTGATTCTGGGAGGGATTGGGGGCAGGAGGAAAAGGGGACGACAGAGGATGAGATGGCTGGATGGCATCATTGACTTGATGGACGTGAGTCTGAGTGAACTCTGGGAGATGGTGATGGACAGGGAGGCCTGGCGTGCTGCAATTCATGGGGTCACAAAGAGTCAGACACGACTGAGCGACTGAACTGAACTGAACTGTAGATAAATTATTCTACTCCACTTCCTGAGATTTGAGTCTAAACAATACACCAACTATATTATGTCTTTCTTTGTTCTCCTCCCAAGTGAGATATGTCACTATGACTGTCATGTCAGGAAAAAAGTCAGGAATATCAAAAGGCTTAGATCCAAATTCTAGATCAAAAGTTTTATGTATAGAATTTGAGTGAGTTCACTCCTTCCTGAGAAAATGAGGCTGACATTAAGATTTAAAGCATTCATTTCTTAAACTCATCTTCACCAAAAAAGCCTGGGCACATGATTTGTGCATAAAAAGGTGATCATAGGGAGAAGCAGAGAACTGTAGCACCAATGTCTAACACTTTCTATAGCAGTGTTAGAAACTTTCAAGTTTCCCTCTTATCTGTAAATGTTTTGTTTTTGCCCCCAGTGAAAATTACTGATGACATTTTACTAGTTACCAGTAGTTTTCCAAATAGAGCCGATCCTATAAATTAGGCCCATGTGCTCCTTACCCAAGTTTGTTTAGATCAGAATTATATTCCAGAAGCTAAGCGGGCTCCATTCACTGATTTCCCACAGTACACAGAACGTGCTGTGACAGTCTGGATGCTGTTCCACTAGCTGATCTGCTTTTTGTCCAGGAGGAAAGCCAGGGAGGTCAGAGAGACAGGAAGGACCTTGCAGAGAGGGCTGTCCTGTCCAGATGTGGGAATTGTGCTCCTTAGGAGACATGAGGGGGTGGGTGGCTGGGAAAGCACACATTTTATGGGGGGGGAGGGGGGAAAAAAAACTAGAACATGGTAAAAAGTCTGTCTCTTATACACATCTAGATGTGTATAAGAGACAGACTTCATTCTGTATGACAGTCTTCTAATCATTTTTAAATCAATGAGTGTGAGATAGTCGGGTCCTTAAACTGATACAATAGAGAAACAATACCTGCATTTAGTCTGGGAAACACGGAAACTGTTTCCTGAGATTCTAACAGGTTTTACAGGGGACCAAAACATTGGAAAAGACTCTGATGCTGGGAGGGATTGGGGGCAGGAGGAAAAGGGGACGACAGAGAACGAGATGGCTGGATGGCATCACCGACTCGATAGACGAGAGTTTGGGTGAACTCCGGGAGGTGGTGATGGACAGGAAGGCCTGGCGTGCTGCGATTCATGGGGTCACAAAGAGTCGGACACGACTGAGCGCCTGAACTGAACTGACTGAACTGATGTCTAAGAGGAGATTTATGCTCAGCCCTCACTCTTGACTGGCTGAGATGATAAACGGGGAGAGATTTCTGAACTACAATGAATAAAACACAACTCCAGCTGGGATGGATTCCTTTTTGTAGGATTTTGAGCAATTTCTGCATCACAAATTTTACCTCTAGTTAGGACTTCCTTTAAAGATAACTAAGTGCCATGCCAGTTGCAACAATAAATATCTACAGAGCTACATAAACCCCAACATACTGCTTTTCCAAAACCCACAAGCCTAAGGACTTCCCTGGTGGTACAGTGGATAAGAGTCCACCTGCCAATGCAGGGGACGTGGGTTTGATCCCTGGTCTGGGAAGATTCTACATGCCTCAGAGAAACTAAGCCCATGCTCCACAGCTACTGAGCCNAAAAAAAAATCCACCCCCAAATACTGGAGTGGGTAGCCATTCCCTTCTCCCATGAGATCTTCCCAACCCATAGAATGAACCCAGGTCTCCCTAATTGCAGGCAGATTCTTTACTGTCTGAGCCACCAGGGAAGCCCCCCAAATAAAGAGGGTTTCTTTTAAAAGCACTCAAAATAGTTTACACAATAATACCATCTTTTGCAGTGAAACACAGAGAGTAACTGCAAAAACCTAAGAGCAATAATTAATGGCCAATCCTACGTGCATTCCATTAAGCCCAAGCAGCTGTCACAAACATCTTAATTTAAAGAGTTGGGGTTTGGGGAATCGTGGCACTGCAAAGAGCTATGTCCTGCTGCTGCTCCACAGAACTGGTACATATCAGACCCTTAAATTTTTAAACACGGCTTTCATGTTTTCAAGAGCTGAAAAACCTTTGAAAAGTCAGCTTGTTAGGAAATTCACCTTGCAGACTCCTGCTTCAAGGGTTGGTTGGGTACTGGCAGCGTTGGTTTGGGGGTGGGGTGGATGTTAACAGGTCAGATAGCTGTGTCATATGGTGGGAAAGAGCAGAGAGATCGCTCTGAATGCATGGGGCATAGCTTTGTTACCTAAAGCAGGACAGACCACCTTGTTGGAGTGCTGTTGGTCTACAAACCCTCCTTCCTTTATTTTTTCCTCTCTCAGTTTCTGTCCATAATATTGGATGGCGGCAGCATTTTTGAAGGGAGGTATATGTACTAACCAAGAAGCAGGAACCTAGAATTCATTCCCCTCTGCGTGCACTACTGTGAATCTTTAGGCAATGGCCTTGCTTCTATGCCCTCTCTGGGACACGGGAAAAGCATCCCACATCCATGTCCTTCCCACTATAATGGTGGCCCAAACCCTGCTACCCCAGAGCTGGATGGTAAACAAGGGTCCTATCTGGATTGCTAAATTTAAAGTAAACAGAGGTACTATGAAAGATAATCAACTTGATCTAAGTCAGCGATCAAAAGATCCAGCATCCCCAGTTAAAAACATCTGAATGGGACCAATCACCTTTCTCAGTAGCAAATTTAACGATCCCCCTTAGTGCCTGCATTTTTTGCCTAAATAAGTAAGTACCTTGGGATTCTATGTATTGATGGTTCCCAGTGCAATAAAAAAACACCTGTGTGCTGGCTGAACTTGACAAGAAAGGAAGCTTTCTGCCAGCCCAGAGCAAGGTCTCCTATTAATTTCTTAAATCGATCCTGGCAATATTATTATCCGGCCTAGGGAAGAACAGCTCTTTACTCATAGCATCAGGTTTGAATTTTTTTTTTAAACAACAGTCTCTATTGCCCGTAAGGATGACTAATAACTGTCGGCTGTAATTTCCCAGAGTTTGCGGGTATGACTTCTAACAGTGCTCCTTGCGTTTCAATTTGCCATAGTTCGTCTGGGGGACTCTAAGGCTTTCAAACACAATTTAACCAAAACCCCCAGCTGTCTCTCAGTTCAGCCGGGAGAACTTTGTGGTACTCTTGAACTCACTACCTCCGCCCCCACACCCGAGAGTCTCCCTGGACGCTGCTTTCCTTCCCTGCATCACACATCATCAATCAAACAACCAGAGAAACGCAGAAACCTCAGTTCTCAACTGCAATCAATACAACCACCTTTCCTGGGGTAGTGCTGTGTTCGTTTTGAAGGTCACAGAATGAGTCAGGGGCAGAAGAGAGAAAAAGAGGCCACGGGTTCTTTGACTCCGTGTCTCAGAGAGATCAGCTTGTACAGAAAAATAACCTCATTAAAATGGACTGATCGCCGGGGAGCGGACAGTCTCAGTGAACACAATTTTGCACTATCAAAATACTATTGTGTTATTTTACATCTGGTCTCAAGAGCTACACAAATAAATTTGCCTGGTGTAAGTTCTGATTCACCAACAGATAAGAGGATAAGAGGAAACTGAAACCACAATAGCCAAGTACCTCTCGGAGGAGAGCAAGGGTCTGGTTCCATTACAATAACGCTCTTATTTACGCATTCTTATGTACATTATTTTAGTAAGTTATTTACTCATAGAAACCAGATTTGTTGAGTACTACCGTATGTGAGCCATAGTAAAATGTGTCATGGGGAAGGCAGACTTGGGTATCTTCAAAGAACTTGGTAAATAGCTATTTCTTACGTGCTCTTCCGTTCAAAAAATAATTGCTGGAAATTTTATTTCTGCTATCTATATATGAGGCTATTTAAAAGAAACCAGATATAGGAAACATTTACAAATAAAAAAACAGTATAACAGATGAAGCAGAATAGGTCTTCTTGATGAAAACAAAAAACCAAAATCCTTTGTAGTTCAAGCAAAGATGATTTTAGCAAAGAGACATCTTTGTGAGAAGCACCTGACCCCCGACCCCAACAGAGCTTCATTCTTTAGGGGTCCATTCCTTACATGCTGGTGATTTATTTTATGGAAGAAATCACTATAGAAGATATACAACCAGCTCTTTAGAAACACATCAATAAGCTATACATCTATATTTGTTTGTTTAGTAAATCATTTTGTTATGGATTTAACCCAGGGTCCACATGACCACACTGGCTACATTATACAAATACCTTTCCTACTGAAAACCTATCAAAGAAATAAAAATAGCTTATGATATCACTGTTTACTATTGACTCCATTCTCTTTTAGTTTGCCACATACCGTTTAGTTTCTTAAGTCCTAAATTTCAAGAAAATTTCTCTGTTATCAACATAATGAAATCACCTGTCATTGACGAGCTGAGTTACTGCTGCAGTGAGCAAACTGAAGTGGAAATGAAGTCACAGAGACAACCCAACAAACCAAGGTGAAGCTGAAATGGTAGCTCTCTCCCGTCATCTGCTACGTTATTTCTTAGAACTTAATACATACGTGTCAATAAATCGAGTGTTTCTGCCCTGCCTTATTCCTATAGAGGACTCCCCTGCAGTTCTCTGAACTTCTGATTCTGATTAACCTTGAAGGGACCTGGACCCACATGCAAGAGGCTGATGACACCAGAAGAAAGCTGCCTTCTGGAGAATCAGTTTGTAGCTCACGTTTACTACTCCCGTCACTCTCTGACCTCCTGGACTCTGGGCCCTTCCCACCTAAGGTATCACCTCCATTTGCTCCTGTGTGGTTCAGCTGACTTCCCTGGACTCATTTCCTTGTTGGCCTGAACTCTACACACTGGATCCCTCCAGCAAGGCTAGACTCGTCATTTCTGTGTGGCCAGGTCCTGCAGTCATCCCAGAAGAAGACGGGGAAGGAAGACCACACTTGGCGGATGCAGACCTTCTTGTTCTGCATCAGTGATGCCCAGCATCAGACCCTAGGATCCTCCTTCCCATTTCTCACCCTTCTCTCTTCATGTCTCACAAACAGTGAGAATATTTCCCAGATCGGGATACAGTGAGACCTGGAGGAATTCTGGGCAGGAATTCTGCCCATGAATATGTTACCATGGACTCCTGAGTTTGTCTCACCAGATCTTTGCAAAGATGGAGCAAGTCTAGTTGGAAAAAACTCTAGATGATTGGATTCTCTGTCAAGTTCCTGAGATCTTTAAGGGTGTGGAGATAATGGAACTTCACTTTTCTCATAATAAAACATCGAAGTTTTCTTAGGCTACAGATCTCCTTACCTAAGGAAGGAAGCCAAGTAAGACAGGGTCAAGGATAGATTTTAGTAAAAATTTAACAGTTAAGCAGCTACATATGGCTTAATATGTGGGCTTTTATTTCAACAATAGCAGCTGCCCTTGGTTTTGATGAGTAAATAGGTCGAAGGATTGACTGAAAAGAGAAAAAAATAAAGACCATTTGTAACTTAACACTGGTAGAGATAGATAAATGTGAGCCTCCCAAACCATTTACGTACACACACACAGCCATTTTCTTTGAAAAGTCAGGAGAAGGGAAAAGCAAAGCAAAAGAAGGTAGGTTGGACTAGTTGAGCACTTTCTTGATGACATAATTTCAAAGATGACTTGAAAAGATTTGAATCTCCCTAAACAAAACAGATGGCAGATTCTGAACAAATAATTCTTCCTGGAGATGTTCATACATCAAATAAATGTGGTATAAATTCCTGACAGGGTAATTCCCTAGTGTCCAGTGGGTAAGATTCCAGATTTCCAGTGCAGAGGGCATGGGTTTGATCTCTGGTCAGGAAACTAAGGCCTTAAGGCATGGCCGATATTGTAAAATAAAATAATAAATGTATGTATCTAGAAAAAAAAAATCCTGAGATGTTATCAGGCTCAAAGTGGTGGCTCAAAGCAAGCCAGTCTTTAACACCATCCATGCATCTATCCATTCAAATAACAAATCAAGAAGTATTTAACGAGTGCTTACTATGCACAAGATCCTGTCCTCACACACAAGATCCTGAGTGAGGACTGGGGACTATAAGATGGAGCGTGGCAAGGCCTCAGTCCTCAGGAGGGCGAGATGAAAGTGGCAGCTTGGAGAATGTGCAGACTTGCAGGGTTCTCCTCCAGCATCCCCGAGTGTAAGAGGTCTATCTGTGTAGCACAGCTAACCCTGGACCCCTTGACCTTGTCTTAGAGAGGCTATATGCTTAGGTAAAGGTGTTCATCCTCTCAAAGCTTAGCAAGATCTGACAGGATGCAATTTGTACACTTCACCTTCATTTTATTATTTTACCCATATTTTCTTTCTACCCTGATTTATTCACTGAATTTTTATCTTGTGTACCATCTGTACTATTATAAGCCATCTCAATGCCTCTAAGGAAATAAAGAGATTTAAATTCTTAAAAAAAAAAATACAACTGCCCTACTCAATCACACAATATCAACAACGATGGTAATTTTTATTATTATGGGTAATGTCTATGGAGTAGTCCAACATGCCAGGCATTATTCTAAGGACCTTATAAGCATTTTCTCATTTTTCTTCATGATAATCATGTAAGCCTGTCATGATTATTATTACTATTTCACAGATGAGGAAAATGAAGCACAGAGAATTGATGTAATGTGCTAGGAGGTGTGAAGCCAGGACTCACACCTGCACACTTTGCTCCTGGAAGAGCTCCTCATGGCTTACTCAGGTTCACAAGCTCTCCGGGTCTCCTGATAGAACACAAGCCCCGTGCTTCCTGTTCTGACTCACTCTAGATTTGACAGTAGGATTCCTAAATGAGCCCTAGCTAGCCTTGGGGCCTTCTTGAATACTGGCCTCATCGTCTCTGTGACCCTTCCCTGACCCTGTGGCTGGGTTAGCAGGAGGTTCCCACATCTGAGCACTTGTACCTCTGGAGGGTGAGCTCCTTAAGAGCAAGGGCTGTGTTGTCCTCATTGTCAAGGTGTCAGTGCCTGATAGCACCTATGAGCCATAGCAGCTGTTTAATTAAGGCTGGTGTGGGTTGATGAATGCATGAAGGCTCCATCACTTTGCCACAAGCACTGTACAGCTCTCCCAGAAAGAGGCATCCAGATCTTGGCCCCCACCCTCTCGCACTGGTCCATTTATGATGGCAACTGTTGGGAGCTTCACCTACTTTATTTGGATAGCTCTGCTTCTCTAGGTGCTGCTTCTAAAATTAAACAACTATTAATCTGTGAGCTGTAAAGCTCATGCACCCAGGTTTTATCAAACACAGAGAAGCATATTTTCCAAGGAGAAAAGGTCTTCTTGATTAGTGATTATAAAATTGACTTGATTTCAATCTAACTTAGTATATTCAAAAGCACCATATTAAAAATTGGAATGGGCACTTTTAATTATCTTATGAGTTCAGGCATTTCAACATCTTCTCCTGCACTGCCTCCATCTCAGTTCATTTTAAAGCAACGCCACCAGCACCAAAGACTTCCCTCTCCTGCTCTGACTTAGTCTTTCCTCTCTCTTATCTTCTATGCTCTTATTTCCTGGGATATTTTACTTAACAATTAATCATGTTTTACTTAGAGATATAGACTATTGCGTTCAATTATTATTAAACTCTCATGTTGTCATGATCTCCATGTTTCTGGTCTCCTGTGGAAACTTCTTGACAAGAGACCACTGTGACTTGTGCCTTGCTACATAGTTTAGTCACTCAAGTATTGATTCTATGGGGGTTTGGGAAAGTCCATGGAATGTCATAAAAGGTGATTTGTGCCTCAAATACTGGAGAAGGCAATGGCACCCCACTCCAATATTCTTGCCTGGAAAATCCCATTGACGGAGGGGCCTGGTAGGCTGCAGTCCACGGGGTCGCAAAGAGTTGGACACGACTGAGCAAATTCACTTTTACTTTTCACTTTCATGCATTGGATAAGGAAATGGCAACCCACTCCAGTGTTCTTGCCTGGAGAATCCCAAGGATGGGGGAGCCTGGTGGGCTGCCGTCTATGGGGTTGCACAGAGTCGGACATGACTGAAGCGACTTAGCAGCAGCAGCAGCCTCAAATAAACTGAGTAGAAATGTCCTCCACTTCTGGGTATTTGTAAGTGAAGTGGAAGGAGGTTCTATGGAGCAGATACCAGCAGAACTGCAGAAGTTCTGGTCAAATATGAATGGCAAGAAAGGCAGAAGGTGAGAGTGGTGGTGGCAGTAGGTATTCAACGTTTATTGAATGGCCACATAAGATTGGCACTGGGCTACATGCTTTTTATACTTGATTTCACTTTGATTTCTTTTAAAAATCCCAACAACTCCCAGATACTCACATAATGCCCCTTTCCTTCTACCTATTATTATAATGAGATTCAGTGAATTGAAGGAACTCAGCCGAGGTCACACAGGGGTGGGGCTGGTATATGATTCCAAGTTTATCTGACTACACAATTATACTTTTTCCTTTATAAAGCTTTGCAGAGTCACCCTCATCTGAAATGCATGCACCAGCTAGAATCCTCCTTCAGCTGGCAAGGCCATAAATGGATGAGTTCAGGACCAATGGGGAAGAGATGTGGAAAGGTCTAAGTCTCCAGTCACAATACAATTATAAAAAACAAAGATGGCAAATGGTCCTCAACAGGTCTTCCATAGCCAGTTTTGAGCACTTACTGTAGGCAAGGCAATATGCCCCAGTGCAGCGTGGAACAGACTGGGGACAAAGTCCGGTTACCCAGTTGCAGACTTGCATCCAGGCCAGCCGACCCAGCAGGCCTCCCTTCGCCCTCCACTTCCACCCAAAAGTCAGCATCCAATCGGGTCTGGAAAGACCCAGCAAAACTGGTCCCCAGCCTCCTTGCCTCCCTCCTATGGGGCTGCAGACACGCCAGGTGTCTGGAGACAGCGGTGTGTGGCAGATGCAACCAGACTGCAGGCAAGCAGGGGGTTAATAGCTCATAAAATAAAACCCTCTAACACAAAAATGTTATTTTAATTGTATTACATTGAGGAGCCCTGAGGGTCGTGGGGTAGATAATCAAAAAGGACAAGGAGGAAATTAAAAAAGGGAAGAAGGCAATCAAAAAGGCCATTTAGGAGAGCCCCTTAATCCTCCATAGAAAGAACACTAATTATACTCCAGAATCTCCTTATAATTAACCCTGATATAAAGTGTTTTTTGAGCTGTAATAACTTTCACATTCACAACTGTTTGGATCGCAAACTCTGGTGAATGCCTCACAAACAGCAGCCCTCGCGGGTTGGCCACCTTTCCTCCCCTGCAAGCCTCACAATTACATGTCCACAACCAGAAAGAAATATTTCTGCCCTCAGCTAACTCCCCTGCTCAGTTGAACTCAGCCCATTGCTTTTTTGGCAGAAATAGCCCCAAGCGCAACTCTCCGTCCAGTCTGTTCCTTGTAATTGCTTCCCTGTGTTCATTGAGCCTTTACTAGGGCTTGGAATCCTGACGGGTGCAAACCCACTGAATTCCCAGCATACCTTCCTGAGCTCACAGACCCCTGCTTGGATGTACCTCCACTCCTAGGCCACTGGGCACACATTGCTGTAATCGTTCTTAACATTTCCAGACAAAAGCAAGGATTCAGACAGACTCTGCCCAAATCCCATCCAAACTCAAGAGCCTCACATTCCTTGCCTTTGACAGCTGATCCCTTATGAACCAAAGCTCCAAGCTGTCAACTAGTTCAGGAGCAAAACAGAGCAGGGAAGGACTGCAGACAGATCTATACTTTAGGTACACAGGGATCCTTGGGAAGAAAGATGCCAAGGAAAGACAGCTGAAACCAGTGCTGCAAAGGAAAAAGGCCTGGATAGGTTGTTTGGGCCTTTTTTTTTTTTTTTCCTTAAGGCATGAAAAGGAAAAGAATCTGTCCCTGTCCTCATATGAACCGGCCAGTGCTCTCATCCCACCCAGTAAGAGAAGGAGCAGGATCTCAGATCCCATGAGATCCCCAGGGAGTAGTTTCAATGGGGCACTGGGCTGCCAAGTGAAACCCTAGCAGAGGTTCACAGGGCTCCTGACATTCACTTCCCCGAGAAGGTATCCATCCCTTCTTTGAATGTGCTCCTGTACCAGCCTTACCCTCCTCCCCACAAACACAGTAAATGGGTTTGAAAGGTCTGCTTGCTCACAACAGGCTGCCTCCCCCTTTAACCAAAGATTAGGAAACCAAGGTCTGTAGAACACTGAGTCCAGTGTTTTTCCTCTTTATCAAGAGAATGCATGCCAAAGGAATTTTTCCATTTTTTTCTTGCATGTTATGGGAACTAAAATCTTACTTCTACTTTCCATCTGGGTGATTATTATTTATGTAGAATTTAACATGATAAGAAGATGCTTCCTTGTTTTTGTTTTTTAAACCCGAATCCATAACTGAGAGACAAATGTTCTCTTACCATTCAATAGTACTGATTAATGATCTCTAATATGTCCAACTGTCCTGGGATCTAGGCAATATGAAATAGAGATTATATTGTCCCTGCTTGTGCAGGGACTATGCTGCTCCCATGTGATTATATATTTGGTTGAGCAGCAAGTTATAGTTTGTTAATACAAACATAGGATGTTGGTTCATTTGCACTTTAAAATATCACTACTAAATAAATCATTTGTTTTGTCCAAAACACCTATAGAGACACACAATTCACTTATAAAGTTGAATAAGCAGATTAAAAATGAATAGATTGAGTCTCCCACTTCTTAATGTTTATAAGTACAATGCACCTACAAATATAATACACTAAAGAGAGTTAAAAAGATCTGTGTTGACACCTTTGCTGTGTTCATTAATTCAACCAATCCATGCTGAGTGCTAGTCATTTCTCAATACCTAAAGGTGAGGCAGGCATAGATCCTGCTCTCAGAAAGCTTAGAGTGTGACTGAGAGAGAACAATTCACACTTACATATAATCAAATTGCAAATTCACACTTACATATAATTACAAGAGACGTGAAGATTAAAAAAAATAAATTTGAAGTTGCTGTTGTTGTCTAGTCTCTAAGTTGTATCTCTTTTGTGACTCCATGGATTGTAGCCCACCAGGTTCTTCTGTCCATGGGATTTCCCAGGCAAGAATACTGGAGTGAGTTGCCATTCCATTCTCCAGGGGCTCTTCCTGACCCAGGGATCAAACCCGAGTCTCCTGCATCACAGGCAGATTATTTATCACTGAGCTACCTGGGAAGCCTCGGTGAAGTTGCTAGATAAACATAAAATATTATTCATCTCATTTGGCAGAGGTCTCCTCTTAAATTATCCCATTTGGACAGAAAGTGACACTATTGTCTCCACAGATGGGATATTTACAACTTTCTTTGGTGGGGTATTTATTCTATATTTAATTAAGATTAGCAATAGGAGCTGGAAGCCCATAGAAAGAGCTGAAGCTGGTGCTGATCTTTTCCTCTCACTTTTCAGTGTCCCTCTCTTTGGGATGCAGTCTTCCTCTTAGGCATCCTTTCCAGGTCCCCCCATTCCACCCCATACTCCGGATGCCTGCAACACTGTTCTGTTTCATAACAACTTCATCACTAAGGAGACTCATGAATGCCAATGAAGAGGACAACACATTAACTAGGTAGGCTCAATCTCTCGGTCACTTTCCTTATTCCAACCTCTAACAATGTATATTTTACAAGGTCTCCTGCAGATGATTCCTAAACCAAAAGAAAACTCCATATGAGAAGAGTTGGAGAGAGTAGGGTCAGGAGTCTTGGGTTCAAATCTCACTTTAATTACTCACTATAGTGACCTGGACAAACCCTTTTACTTCTCTGAGCTTCCCTTTTGTTCGTTGTTAAAACTGAACAGTAGCAGATTTACTGTGTTATATGTATTATGTAATACAAAGCTCTCCTGAGTTGTACAAACATATATGAAGACAATCATAGGTGGGAGCTTTAGTCACGTGCAGGGAATCTTTTTGATAGGCATCGTGTCTATAGTGCCTTGAGTAGGTTTGCCCTACTGTGCCAGCAATGGCACTGAATCCATCCCATTGGTTTGCAATAATGTAAGATAGTCATTTGTTTACTTCTTCCTCTAACTATGCCTTTAATTCAACCTACACTTTATATAGTCAGCAGTAGGGATAATAACATGTTTTCCATCGGATAATTCTCCTCTCTGCTTTAAGGCTAGCTGCTGACAAAAGGTTTAGTGTCAACATTAAGAAAATTCCATCTCTTGGGGTAGTAACACTAAAGCCCTAAATCAAAGTGGCCCTTGTCCTGACCTGTCACTCCTTACATTTCTCTCTTGTTGTAGAAGGAAAAAAAATAAGTAAAGCCACAAACAAGAGTAAATAGCTAGTGTGCGGGAATCAGTTTTTAAAAAGTAGACCTTGATATCATTTAAAAATAGTCAGCAGTTCCAAACGAGGCCCCCAGAGTCTTATCTTCCTTCAGCTGACCACAGGAGAGGGCCTACAGCAGAAGATGCTAGAAAGCCTTCATCATGATAAAGGAAGATGGCTTTCCTCGCTCATTTCATGTGTGTGTACAGGACCCTGGGAGCTAGCAGCTGGAAAGTTTAGTGCTATCAGGGACAATAGGAAATGCCATTCTCCTCACTTGGAATGACTGCATTTGGTCCAATGACCTTAACCTTTTATGGCCTGATTTCTTTTGCTGTTCTCTTCCGATTAATTTCAATCATTCTTTCCTTAAAATATAGAGGTAATATATGCTGTCAGTAAAAGCTAAAAATACAGTCAGATGTAGAAATAAAAAATCAAAAGATTCCATCCATTTCCCCACACATTCCCTAATACTTCTTCTCTCTTCTAAGGTAAAAGTTTTGTTTTAATTTATTTATTTGGTTGTTCCGTGTCTTAGTTGGGGCATGTGGGATGTAGTTGCCCAACCAGGGATTGAATCCTGACCTCCTGCATTGGGAGAGTGGAGTCTTAGCCACTGGACCACCAGGGAAGCCCTAAGCTAAACGTTTTTAATATAAAGTTTTCTAGACTACTTTACAGGCTTTAAATATAGGCTTAAATATCCATATATATGTACACATATATGTGTGAGTGTTCACTTATATCTTTCTTTGCACATTGTTTTGTAATTGTTTCACTTAATGATATATCACAGATTGGTTTCAAAGTTAATATGTATATATTTGCATCATTCTTTCTAACTGCTGTATAGTATTACTTGGAATAAATTGAAAGGCATGCTAAAGTCTAAATTGTTATGTCTCAGCAGTCAGCTACTTTATGTAGGAAAGGAATACTTTTTCAACAGAAAGAACAGTATTTACATTGCTTCTTGACAATAATCTGGCATATATTAAGGTTAAGCAGTAGCAAGTGGGGAAGCAAATAGCAAATCAGTCCATCATTTTTACCTCAAGAGATCTGAGAACTCAGTCCATCATTTTTACCTCAAGAGATCTGAGAACTCTGATGGGCCATTTAGGGTGAGCAGCCATTAGCGATGGTGAATATGGTCATCTGAACATGTGTCAAGGAAAGGGCCATGCCCCAAACCTCCAAATAATACACGTGAATTTCACCAACAGAAATTCATTCCTTTGGTTGAAACATGGCTAACTCTGAACATTCTCTTTAAACATGCATGTTTTCTGAATGAGAGACCACTTGGTTGGGTGCCTTCCTTCCCAGGAAGCATGATTCAATCTGAAAATGCTGAGTGTTTGTGGTGGAAGAGAATTCTAAAACTGGGGAAGGGCAGATACAAGAGAGAGGGGATGTGACTAAAGAAAAAAACAAAAATAAAAACAGTAGGATTTCCAAATTAGCTGAAATGTCAGTCCCTTTCCTACAGATGGGTTCCAACTGCTTACAAGCAAAAGTTAATTTCACCAAGAAAATAAAGAGAGACTCTTATGAAGGTGGTGACTTTCCTCTGTGGACTAGAACAGCAGAGAGAGAGAGAAATACAGCTAGTATGGCATCACTAATCTACTGCAGCATTCTTTTCCACTGAACCAGGACTTGGCCTCAGATTTCTTCTGGACTCAGGTAGCTACTACTCAGTGACTCTAGTTGGTGCCCCAAACGAAAGCCAGTTTGTCATACAGTCATGGGAGTTGTTGGTTCCATTAAGACCAACCACTGAATTGGATTTCACAAGTAGACAGTGTGTGCGTGCTTGCGTGTTCAGTCGTGTCTGACTCTCTACGATCCCATGGACTGCAGCCCACCAGTCTCCTCTGTCTATGGAGTAATGGCATAAGATTAAAATTGCTGTTGGGATTCTTTGTCAGCCAAGCATCTGCAGAGGACACATCCCAGGACAAACAGATTTCTGAGCTAACGGACTGGGATCCTTCCCCACCAGAATGGAAGCTCTGTGTGGGAAAAGACTGCGTCTCCCTAGAGCCCAAGAGAACATCCAATGTGTATAGCAAGTACCGAGGTGAATGATCACCCAAATCAAGCATACAATAGAATAAAACACATCTCCAGCAGACAGTTGGCCCAGGAGGTCTTGAGAATTAACAAAAAGTTTGCCTTAAAACATTGCATTTGGATAGTGTAGCCTCTACATATACACCCTGCCTCAACGCCCTGTGAATCAGATACTGTCAAAGAATCTCTTATCTAAAATGATGAGGTGGGAGGGGAATTCAGGATTGGGAGCTCATATACACCTGTGGTGGATTCATGTCAATGTATGGCAAAACCAATACAGTACTGTAAAGTAGAATAAGTAAAAATAAAAAAAAAAAGTAAAACCATGAAAAATAAAATAAAATGATGATACTGTGTTTTAAAATATGGCAATCACCAAGGAAGGCAGAAATGGAATCTGACAGGAAGGGCATGTGAGTGTCCAGTTGTTGGGTAATGTAAGATGGATTGGGAAGGGAGAATAAGCCAGCACCTTCCAGATTGTGCAGAGGTGGTGAAGCTGGCTGCCTACTCAGTAGTCAGGCTGCAGCTTTCCTCCCTGTGCTGAAGCCTTAACAAGTAACTGACTTCCTGCACCCAGTGCGCACTGAAGAATCTGCCATCACATTTAAGGAAGCCTTCTTGGAGGTTCAGGGCAGAAACTGTCCCAGTCAAAAAAAAAAAAAAAAATTCAGCAAATAAAAAGACTTCACATGATTTGACCAGCTTTGTTCATCACTGCAGAGGGAGGTAAGGCGGTGCCATGTAGCCTATTTAAGATGGGATTAACAATCTCCTTGTCTCTCTCACACATACACACAGCCACCCACAAATACACCCACACACATACACATGAAAACACACATACGTACTCACATCCACATATGCTCATATACTCACATATCCACACACATACACATGCATTGACACAGACATCCACTCACATCTATTTACACACTGACACATACACACAGACACCCACATACACTCTCACACAGACCTGTATACAAGAAAACACACACACACATGCACAGCCACATTTACTCACACACCTGCTCACTCACACACTGTCCTTGTACTATTGCCAGCTCCCAGAGAAGCAGACTCAGATGTTGCCCCTCCCCATCATATTCTTTTCCTTCTCAACAAAAATGGCTCTCTTTTGATAGAAATCACCTTCTTCTAAAGGGACAGTGTCATCAACACCAAGCCCCAGTGACTGTGCGGAAAATAAGCACACACCTGCTGTGCCATCGGCCCCTTTATTGGCAAGATGGTATTAGCCTGTTCCTCTGGAGGAATTCTGGCTCAGAACTTTTATAAGTAGGAGACTCAATTATGCTTCTTAAGGGCTCCCTAAATTTGGAAATAGAGCTAAATAAGGAAATACATTAGTCAATGTCCTTTTCAACCTCCTCCCCTACTTGTTTCTCAATCTTTTTTCTTTCTGCTTTCTTGGGGTGATTTGAATTAGTAAAACTGCCAATTGTAGCACCATAAACAGGGCACTGCATTGAGATTAGAAAGAGGAAAAAATAAAGGCCAAACATAGGTCTTTTAAGTATGATCAGCATATGGTTAAGGTTTCACCAAGCCAAGTCACATTAATGCTGAGTCTACTCAAGAGTAATCAGAATCACAGTGAGTTTCCCAAGAAAGAAAACATTTCAATACAGGAGATCTTTAAACCTGAACTGAAGTGCAAAGAGTAATGTTGCTAATACTTGGGGATTACAGAGGTATCTCCCAAGAGAGTCTAAGGAGGTACAAAGAACATGGCCTGAAAGGTTACACTCTATGATCCCATGTAGTCATGGCAGAGATAAGCAGTTACCTTATACAGGTCTTTCTGGAAACAAAATTTGATATCTGCTTGAATTTAGAAACACATCAAAAGAAGGTATGACCAATAAGTCTGGCCATGGGAGCAGTGAGAAAGGAACGTTATGGAGACAAGCTTGGGCAATGCCCTTCTAGGGACTTTTCAGGCTGAAGACCACAATCAGTTGTTGCAAGTGGCAAGGAAATAAGTTTAGCTGCCTAATTTATGTGTATTCAAATACATGCACACATGTGAGTATTGGAGTTAGGAGGGAGAGGGAGAGGTGGAGGGGGGGGTGAATGAAGGGAGGGAGGGATGGACAGAAGGCAGACGGGAAGAAGAGGAAGAGAGAGGGGAATTGAGAGGAGAAAGAAGGAGAGAGGAGAGGAAAGCAGAGGGGCAGGAGGAGAGAGAAAGGGAGAGTGAGGTGGACACAGGAGATGCGATTCTGTTGAATCTTCAACCAGCCCCTGTTCTTGAGCCTTATTAGCATCTCTCTGTGCTTCATGATTATCAGTGCTTAAATAAAGCTATTGTTCATTCAACATGACCCCTAACCAGTGTTTCCAAGTTTGATCCTTAAGCCAGAAGCATCAGCATCCCCTGGGAATTTGTTAGACATGAAAACTTGGGTCCCACCCAGCCCTACTAAATCAGAAAGTCTGTGGGTGCGGCCCAGCAGTTTTTGTTTTAACAAGCTCTTTCAGTGATTCTGATGCATGATAAAGTTTGAGAGAAGAAGAAGAAGTGAAGTTGCTCAGTCGCACCCAACTCTTTGTGACTCCACTGATAGTAGTCTGCACCAAGCTTCCCCATCCATGGGATTTTCAAGGCATGAGTACTGGAGTGGGTTGCCATTTCCTTCTCCAAAAGTTTGAGAACGACTGCCCAAAACACAAGTCAACTACTGTATCTTTGGAGCTCCACTGAAGAAATAGCTGGAGGACTCTCTGATTTACATAAACACAGGAACATTTGGGTTTTATACATCAGTTTGAGAGCTTGAGGGGTTTGGATCTGTCTTCACATCTCTGAATATTGCAAAGACAAGTCTTTGAGCCTAGAGGGCTGAAAGGTGATCATGGCCAAGAGGAGAGAATCACTAAGGTAATGACCTATTGTTAATCTTCTGGACACCTGATCTCTCCATATGCTTGAGAGGAGGGAGGTTCTCCTCCATTTTTAGACACTTAAAGAAAAATAGGTTTCTGTGATTTAAGAGAGACCCACCCCTTGGTACCACACTTCAGAAAGGTCTAGTGCACTCTTCCAAAAGCCCATTCAGCTCTCTGTATAACATCATGGTAACCCTGTGGCCACTTTCAGGTGGGACTACAAATTTCTGTGATGCTTTTAACAATGGCTAACTAAATTGTTTTCTTGCAATCCAATATATCACTCTAGTGTGTGTTTCTATACTACTTGTATTGTTTCATGTTCTTTGCTATGTGCACTCAGAGTTGACTTGTAGATAACTGTGGGCAGCACAGTTGGGTATAAAAGAGTTATTTAATGGTGTTATTTCAGGCGTGCACCTTAGCCATGCAGTTTACAAAAGCAAATCTGTGTGAGGTATAAAGCATCAGAGAGCAAAAAACAACAACAACAACAACAACAAAAACCAACAAAAAAAACCCAGTCACTGATATCTCTGTAGAAGACAGAAAGAAGCTGAGTCACTGAGCCTGCAATTCAAGAGAAGGCAAATATATCACAGAACAAAGGCTGAACCTCCACCCTGGGTCACAGGACATCGGCTTCAGAAATGTTCACCAACACAGAAAGATTTGTTGCTTACGATAAAAGACATCTGTGAAATGTCTTTCACTGAACAAAGCATCATCTGACCCCTAACTAAACATAGCTTGCTTTATAAAAGGTTGTTTTTTTTTTAATATAATATTGCCAAACACTATTTCTGTAGCTCTTTGAAGAAGAGAGAGACCAGTCAGTGTTATTGAATCTGTGGCAGACATCATTCTAATCTGTGTCTGAGAAAGTATATTACTTAACACCTACCTGACTAATTTGTTATTTAGAGATAGAGATTAATGCCATTTAGTCAAAAACAAAGCAAAACAGCTACAGTACTGAGTGCCTACCAACTGTAGCATAGTGCTAAGCACTCTTAGGAAAAATAGAAAGGCAGGTACCACTTTGGCTTCCAGAAGAGATAAGGTACTCAGAAGTTCAGTACTGAAACATTTGTGTTTGGAGAAGGTTCATGTGAACTAGAATGTGGCAGGAGAAAGTTCCATGGAAGAGATGAGTTTTGCTCAGTAAGTAAAATTAAACAAGGAGGTTTGGCAGGAAATAAAAGCAAAGAAGAATAACCAAGACAAGAGTTGGCATATTTAAAGATTAAAATTCAATTTCTCACTTCCATTTGGGATGAAAAAAATGCAAGCAGCAAAATCGCCAATAGGAAGGTTGATTATTCACCATCAAAGAAAAGATGTACTGACTTGACTGTCCACACCCAACTGAATGTTCTATTTCGGATTGTAAACACAAAGCAGATGAAATGTATCCATGCCCTTCACACCAGGGCATCATCTATCACATTTCAGCTTTTAATGTTCCTAATTATCTTGCTCCCTCATCACCTCTAAGAATTCACCTAGGGATCAAACGGATGCTATCATTGAGGAATCAAACAGATGCTATCAGATGCAAGGACTGAGTCTGGGGGAAGAGTTGTGCTGGTGGTGGGGGTTGGAGGGAGTGAACAGGGATGTCAGTTCACTGCTGGCTAAGTATAGGGCCCAGATTCAATCTTCTGCCTTTCCCCCTGGTCCCAAAGTATACTGGAAGAGTACTTCCTGGTTGTGCTAAGAGCTTTCATCTTTGCAGTGTCAGCTGGTTATAGGGACCTAAGGCGGATGACAGGTGCCAGCAGCATGACAGCAGGTCAGATTTATCAAGGAAAAAAATCTCAAAGCACAACCCCTTCCATCTCTCTCCCTGAAAGGCACTGAGAAGAGGGGCCCTTTGGCACTTAGTGATATTAGAAAAAAGGACTTCTCCTCCCAGATGAAGACCTTTGCATATGCCAGCATTCAGCTGAAGTCTTTTGGCTTCCATTTCTCAGTCCATGATCTCTAATTTGATATTCTCTGATTTAGACACACTCTGATCTTTTTTTTTTCCCCCTCCTGAAAGCTAATTACATTTGCGATATGATGATTTCCGGAGCATCTTTAAGGAATTGTGAGTCTGCTTTTGTGGCACTGTCTACAGTGTATGATCTGTGGGCCTGACTCACTCTCCCCAACTAGAACATCAGCTCCCCTGGATCAATCACCTTGGCATTCTCCAGCTACCCAGTACAGAAACGTGCCCAGCAAAAGTGCTCAGTGAATACACAGCAGGGAGACTTCAGGTTCTTTCCATTTCTGCACTGCAGAAGACAGAGTCTTGTTAAATCTTTATTAATTGATTCTTCCCACTTCCACCCTCTGTACCTTTTCTTAGACCTCCACCCCCGCACCATGCAGCTGTTCGTAAGTGTCTCAGCAACCAAGTATATTTTCACACCTGAACCCCTGCAATGCCTTGATCCTGGACAACCCTGTTATAATCATTTAACAGTTGCATATCACTAGAGAGGATGCTAATGGGGGTAATGAGGAAGGGAGCAGTTTGCTTAGACTGGGAGCAGGGTACCATCATGTTATTCACGTTTTGTAGCTAAGCTATATGACATCCCTTTTGGGAAAGTGATGGTGTCCACTCTAGTTTCCAGGAAAGAAGATTCCATGACCTCGGGCAGGCCATTTCTTTGTTAAAAATGCATTCTGTTCCCTACGAACTGTGGGATGGTGTTCTCTTTCACCTATTAGCCGCAAAGACCAATTGAAGGCTGATGTCTAGACCAGGGCTTCTCAAAGTCTGGCCCCTATACCAGCAGCATCTGCATCACCTGGGAACTAGGGAGAAATGCAAATTATCAGGCCCTCTCTCAGACCTACTGAATCAGAAACTCTGGGGGTGGGGCCCAGCCACTGGTGCTTTCAACATGCCCTCCAGGTGACTGTGATGCTCAGTACAGTTTGAGAATGACTGGTGTAAAGGCTAGGAGTAGGGAGGTTCAAGTGTACATATTGCTCATCAATGCAGAATCACCTTTTGTTTGACTCAAGTTTCCTCTGTTTACTGCTGCTTGTCAGGAAGAAATATTCACTTTAATTTCACAGTTTGTGTGAACTGTCAGCTGAAGAGGATGGGATACATTTTCATAGGCCACTAGGCTTGTGGAAGCTCAGGCTATTTGAGTCCCAAGAAGTCAAATATGTCATACCACAAACTAATAAATGAATTTGCCAAGAGCTGTTCCCCTTTGTGAGGATTTTAGCCAAGACTTCAGTGACAGCCCTCCACTTTTATGGATTTTAACTGAGTAATTAATAGGATAACAGTTACAAGTGCAAGTTAAGTGCATATTATTTCCACTGGATTGGGTCATAAATAAGTCATATAGCTTTAAAAGTGAATGAAAAGAGACAGTTGAAAAGGACCTATTGGGAGCTGAAGGAGGGAGGCCAGACTTAATTTTAAGCCGTACCTTCTCATTTTTGTGAGGCAAGCCATCCATAGGGGACCAGCTGAGACTGTGGTGGATTCTGTTTCACTTTGTGCTTCAGCACAAAAGTATCGGCACGAAGACAGTCTACCAAATGGAGACATTCCAGAGTCTCTCTTTCCACAGAAATCAAAAGTGAAAACAGTTCAATACGCTGGAGGTAAGGAGGAGGGACAGGACAGCAAAGCGTCAGGAATATTTTGCAACACAGTTACACAAGCTATTGGACGTTTGATCTTTTTTATTTTTCCCTCAGTACCTGGGCCAACTCCCTCCCCAGCCACAAATTCCAGGGCTTCTCTCTAGCAATGGAGAGACCTCTCAATTCAACTCCTTTTCCGAATCAATGCCAGGCCTCGGGGCTGCCTCACATCGCTGGTGGGCCCCGAGTGCTTTATTTTCACAGTCCCTTTCCTCACCAACAACAGCAGATCTGTAATTATATTTGAGGACTCGATTGGTATAAAGACAAATATAACCCAGGCTGGATTTCATTATTATATATTCATTATTATAGTCACTCNGATTACTACTCACACAGACGCTTCTCCTTTTGCAAGTGGTCCGGTATCAGATCCTCTCTTTTTCCAAAAGAGCCACTCAACAGGGACGGAGGATTATTCTTCCAAACATGCTGGTGCGTAGCAGAGTTTGGTAAACTGCCTCTCTGAGCTAAGAACAGGCAGTTTAGTGAAAGATGTTGAAGGCTAGTTCATTACATCCAACATTGAGGTCAACACCCAAACAATTACAACTAGCAAACTGCCTTGCAGTCACCACCTGCCACACCACAGGCCTTTACAACCAATATAACGCATTTTCCAAAGAGCTTTCACGTTCCAATTTATGTGAACAATTTAAACATAATTTTCTCCGTTTCACGTTGAGAAGACTTGAGAGGCGTAAAGTAGAAAGAGTAGGCAAAGTAGAAAGGAAGGGCTGGGGAGGCAGAAAAAAATCAGCAGTTATATAACCAAGTCAGGGTAAGTACTCAAGAGTGAAGTGGAGCACTCAGAGTGAGAGGTGCTTTGTCCTGAGGGCTCTGCTGAATCTGGCAAACTGGGAATTCAGTTTTCAATAAGTGAGTGATCACTTACAAAATGAAACCGTTAATAAGAAAGTTTAACAAGATAGAAATAAAATCAATACGAAAACTTAAATTTTATTTCTAAATACCAAGAACAAAGTTAGAACATCAAAATTCTAAGACACCACTTATAAAAGCATACAAATAAGCAGTTCCCTGAAAAAAATTTACATATCTTATTGGAAGACATTAAGGAGGACTGAACCAAATTAGAGAATTAGAAAATACTATTAACAGGTCGGAGAATGTGGTATTGGAAAATTCTCATTTCTTGTCAAGTATGATCTATAGATTAAGTGCAATCCCATTTTTTTTTAAACATCACATGGCAATTCTAAAATTACATAAAAAGGTAAGGTTAGCCAAGACATTTCTGAAAACGACAATATGGGAGGACATTTCTTTCCAGATATAAAGACTATTTTAATGCCATGTCATGTCATTAAGAAAGGGTGGTGCTGGTTCAAGGACAGCAAGTCAGACCTTTGTATAAAGGGACACTCATCAGAAGTGACAGAGCATATAAGTACTTCTCATTAATGCTGCTCAAAAAATTCGTCATTAGTTTATCCAAGCACAACTCTCTCTCAGTTGATCCAACAATTTACTTCAATGACCCAAGAAAGGTGATGCTGGCTCACCTTTATTACCCTTGTAGTAGCCATAGTACTGGAGGTGATAGTACATAAAGTCTTCATAGGGATCAGGAAGAGTCTGTGAAAGGATAGACCATCTCAATCAGGAAAATGTTTTCATAATAATCATTATTATAACAGCCTGTTAAAAGAGTAATACGGACTTTTAACAAAGGCACACAAGCATGGTCGCAGAGGACGCCACACCTGAGAACTTCTAAAAACAAACCACGTGAGACACATTTGCGCAAATTATTCTACCTTTCGGATCAAGATCTCTAGCCAGAAAAAGGTGCCACCAGAATACAGTACCGGGTTTCTGGAGAGGGGGTGGGTACCGACCTCCTGCTTTAGCTCTGTTTCCAATGCTGGGAACATGTTACTTCTGCATGCTATGCTGAAGACCAGTCAGTGACAGCCGCATCCAGCAACAGCCCCTGCCCAATTTCCAAAAGGGCAGTTGATTACATAGGAGGAGCTAAAATAAAGCAGAGGACAACTGAAGTCACCTGCCGACATTCACGCCCGTCCCCTCCCTCCGCTCCGCAGCTCCCACGCGGCACCGCTCCCTCTAAACCAGGGCCCGCCATGAGGCCCGAGTGGGCACCTGAGGAATCTGGGAGGGCGGCTAGTCTTCCGACCTCCTCCTCCCGAGGCACCAGGACCCCTGCCGGCTCCATGCTTTCTTCTCCGGGTTGAGGGGGATGCCCACCACCAGGACGCCGCTGGACAGTGAAAGAAAAGGGGAGGGGAGTCCGGCGGAGTCGTCTCGGGGCGGGTGGGAAAAGAAAGGTTAGGGGCGCCGAAAACGGAATTCAGGGGGTCGGGGTTTCCTGGTCAGGGAGGAGGTGGCGGAGGGCAGTTTCCCGGAGAGTCGAGGGGTGGGCCGTAGAGACGTCCTGGGAGGCCAGAGGGAAGGGTGCTGCCGCCTTGGCGCCCCGGACTGTCTGGGGCAGCAGGGGTTGGGCGCGGAGCCGGCCGCGACAGAGGAGCGTGAGTGAGGCGGGGGGTCGCCACCCGCAGGCATAGGCCCCGCCGCGTACCCGGCCGAGGACGCGCGCGCAGAGCTCTCGCCAAACCACAGCTTTCGGCTTGGGCGCCGGTAGCCTAGCAACCGCGAGCCGGAAGCGGGAAGGCGGGGCGGCTTGGCGCTTCCGGGAGCGAGGCCCCGCCTCCAAGGGGGAGTGGGGAACCAGCGGAAAGCGGACCACTGCAGTTCCAAGGCTTTGTTGTTACTCTTTTCATTACAGTATTGCAGCCCGGATTCAGGGGATTAGAAATTGCGTTGATGGGGGCTTCCTTGCCGGTCCTGGGAAGGAAATGGCAACCCATTCCAGCATTCTTGCCTATAGAATTCCATGACAGAGCCTGGCATGCTGCAGTCCATGGGGTCTCAAGAGTCAAGACACGACTGAGCGACCAGCACTCGCACTGTTCCTTTCCTCGGTGGCCCAGTGATTTAACAAGAGACCGCGCTTACACTGCAGGGCACAGGTGGGATCCCTGGTGGGTAGCTAAGGCATGCTCCATGGGGCAGCCCAAAAGAAAAAAAACAGAACTGTTTCTCAGCTTTAAGAAAATTATTGGGCTTCTCCTCTTTCACCTTATATTCCCTCCATCCCACAGCTGGAATTGAAAAATTACCTTCTGCGTTTAAATATACAAGAAACAAAGTAAAACCCACACTTTGAGCATCGAATGGTCAGATTCAAAAAAAAGTTTCTGGTCTGGCAGGATAGGGACAGTCACTTAGTCCCTGTCAACAATTCCGAGAAATCTGGTTAACTGTTAGGCAGTTGAAAGCAAAAGCTTTAATGACTAGTCAATAGCCCTTTTTCCCAGAAATGTAGGATCTTGGTGGCTCAGAAGGCAAAGCATCTGCCTACAATGCGGGAGTCCCAGGTTCGATCCCTGGGTCGGGAAGATCTCCTGGAGAAGGAAATGGCAACCCAGTCTCGTGCCTGGAAAATCCCATGGATGGAGAAGCCTGGTGGGCTACGGTCCACAGGGTCGGAAAGAGTCGGACACGACTAAGCGACTTCAATGGCAATGTCAATGTGCTCTATGCAAATGACAAGAAAAACAATTTACATAAAAAATGGTCACCCCAATTTTTGTATAAATAAAAACCAACACACAAGCATACATGACACTGATTAGACAGCTGCATATAAATATACTGGAATAAAATTTTAACTACTGTTGTCTTTGGTTAATTTTACATGACTATGAGTATATATCTCTTGTAACTAGTGAGAGAATAAAGCACCTGTTTTTTCAGAATATTAACCACATTTTGTTATTTCCAGGATTTAAGTAAGCTAAATGCAAGCTAATATTATAGACCACAACCTCCAATACTTAAGTCACACCATATTTTCTGGTACTAGACTCCTGTTTTTCTAACCCCATTCTCCCACTCTGCAACGGGCTCAAGATCCTGACACTCCTCTTTCTTCTGAGAGCTTCAATGTTTGCCTTATACTGTACTTGATTAGAAAAAATGACTGACTTAAAGTAAGTCTTGGTGACATCTTCAGGGAGTAACAGGCAAAACAGGAGCAAAAGGATAACCAATCAGAAGTATAAAAAAGGCTTTATTAGTGCATATATACAAATTTACAAGGTCAGAAACTGGAGAAATACAAACAGTTTTAAAACACAATTTGCTTTTTCTTCAGTTTAAAGTGACTTTTACCTGATTGTGATACAATAGAAAGTACAGAACAGTAAACTGCTTTTTTAAATACTGGAATTTTATGGAGAATACATTCACATATAAATGGGAGGTGAACTTTGGACCAAGGTACAACCATGGAGACATAGCAAGACATACAGTGGCTCGTTACATTTACTCCCACGTGTGAGGGGGAAGTCTCAAAGACATGAACAGTTGCTGCTGCTGCCATATACTGAAATTTATATATGTCACCTAGTATGTGCAATGACTGAGCTATCTTTATCAGTTCTAGAATTTGTGAGAAATACTCTAATTTATAGAGTGTGGCCACCTGTTAGCTCAACGTGAATGAGTTTGTATACCTCAGCGCTTCGGGGGTGGCAGACTAAGGAAGAGGTCAGAAGGAAATTCCTATAATCCCAGTTAAGCAAGGTAGAGTACAGAGCTGCCTTCTTAATTGCACTTGTTCTGAAGATGTTAACGAGAGAGAGCGAACCACACTAGAACTACAAAAGCCTCCACTAGGCAGGAAAGTCCTTCCCTTCCGTCAGTGAGTCCTCTACAGAAGCATCATGAGCCACACGTCCAGACTGCTGAGAATAATGTACCTAACATGTTGAGTTTGCCAGTGTGAGAATAAAGGCAGCCAGGTCAAATGGTTCAGCCACCTCACACCTTTTGGCAAAACAGAAAAAACTACATTTCACAAATGTGGGAATTTTGTATGCTCTTGGCCAGCAAATTCATATGCTCTCCCTCATAACATTTATAGTTTATTGGCAACAGTAAAACTGGTTAAGACTCTGAACTGAACATAAAAAAAAAAACAACCCAGCACACAGTAACAAAAAAGTAAAAAACTATGTGTTTGGAGCCATTTTTCGTCTCTTCAGTCTTGCTCGCCAATCTTCAGGAAGGGCTTCAAAATTAGCATTTCTCTCTGCCATGCCACTGTGGAAACAACAGACAGATGACTTCTCTGAGAAAAAGAGAATGGAGCTGTCCACTCCCTAGCAAACAAATACTAACCAAACCTGAAAACGATCCGTCACATCTGTCTTCATGACAAAGTTTCAAATTTCTCAGCTAAGTACCAGAATAGTTTTCATCAAATTTATTAATTGATAGGTCAACCAAACACATACAAAATACTCTGCTCTACAGCTGTATTTATATGTAAGTGCATATTTATTTTCATGTCTCCCCAGTAACCATTAAAGCTACACTGAAGGAAAATAACACATGCCTGTAGAAGTATTTCTTGGCTCCAAGGAGTTAAGAGGAGTCCTTCTAGATTTTATTTACTTAACCTCTAAGAAGATATATTTAATCCTCAATATACCACCAGGGATGGATGGGTAGACCTCATGTTTCTGAGATCCTCTTTTCTTTAGTTCTAACTAGCATTGATCTCTCACGGCTTATTCAAATTCAGTTATTTAAAAAAACTGATTAAAACTCAAGATTCACCTGGCGGGCTACAGTCTATGAGGTATTAAGAGTCGGAAACGACTGCAACAACAATATGCTATCTGTTCACAGGTAAACCATATAGTATGCTATGATTTAAAAAAACAACCAAAAAAACTAAACTCAAGATTCTTGGGAATTTCCTGGCTATACAGTAGTCAGGACTCTCGCACTCTCACTGTGGAGGGCCCGGTCAGGGAACCGAGAGCCCACCAGCTGTGTGGCACAGCAAAGACAAAACAAAAACTCAAGATTCTATCTTGCAATAACCAAAATGAGTTCATGAGACCCTTTTATAAATCTAAAATAAGATAAATTACAAGATCTTTGTGACTTCTCATCATCTTGAAATAGTTTACTATTTCATCACTGTAGGAATTAATCATTAATCAATTCCCAGCAACACTAAAAAGGACTAAATAGTAAGAAAACTCAAGAATAACGGAATCATCTACAAGGATGCTGCTACTACTGCGAAGTCACTTTAGTTGTGTTCGACTCTGTGTGACCCCATAGACGGCAGCCGACCAGCTCCCCCATCCCTGGGATTCAACAGGCAAGAACACCGGAGTGGGTTGCCATTTTCTTCTCCAATGCAGGAAAAGTGAAAAGTGAAAGTGAAGTCGCTCAGTCGTGCCTGACTCTTAGCGACCCCATGGACTGCAGCCTACCAGGCTCCTCCGTCCATGGGATTTTCCAAGCAAGAGTACTGGAGTGGGGTGCCATTGCCTTCTCCGCTACAAGGATGATACACAAGTAAAACGAAATTATCATTAATACCATCCTGCAGTTTTCTTCCTGTGTTGCCCCAAATCCCATGCATCACCTTTCAAGGAAGTAAAGTCTGGAGACAACATCTTCACAGTCTCCTCCTGGATAGCCCCCAATATTGCGTAATTCAGATGAATACAAAGATACAGCAACACTACATTCAAACTGTGATGATGAAACTGGGTAAGTAAAATCTCAGGCAACGAGTGTTAAGACCATAATCTAGATGGATTTTCTTAAATTCAAGATTAATGAGTGAACAATATATAGGTCAAAAAGGAAATACGTAAGTTTTGCATAAGTTTTCCCATTTTATGCTGCTGTATGCTAAAACTTATGTGATCAAGTTCGTAAGTGGAACAAATGCTAAAAACAGGTGTGCAGCAGCTAGAGAGAAACGTATTTTAGGAACAAAGATTTCATTGGAATGACTATTCCAATTGGTGTTTATGGATTTAAAAATGAAAAAGTTTTCAATTACGAAGCCAAGATGGCTATCCTCTCTCAATTTTTCTTTTCTGCCACACCATGCAAGATCTTTCCATGACCAGGGACTGAACTTGGGCCCTCAGCAGTGAAAGTGAAAAATCCTGACCGCTGGACTGCCAGGGAATTCCTTCAAACATTTTCCCAAGTGCTGCATTTATGGATGCTGCAAGTGCCAGGAGCAGAAAATGACACGATGGAACCTACTGGAGATGAACCCGAAATCTGGCGTCACCGTCAGTATGTTCCAGGTCACGCACTACAATGGAGCACCTGGTTACACTAAAGGGATGCTGGTCACTTCAGCAAGTGTACCTTCAAAACCATGAGAATATAGAGTAAAAACTTAGGTCAGCTGTTACTTACATCTCATTAAATTAAAAATTGGTCTCTTGGAGCTACATGGTAAATGGGGATGACTATTTTCCCCTGTATGCTCAGGGTTAAGACAGTTCATTGCATAAGATGAACAATTAGTGGGCAGTGTTACAACTCTGATGTCTTTGAAAAAAGCTAAACTGTAATTTTTATTGGAAAAAAACATTTCTATGAATTAAAAACTGCTTGGGTTAAGTAAAGAAATCAGGGCTATGACTTTTAAGAACATGGGGGCTTCCGTGGTTGCTCAGTGAAAAGAATCCACCTTCTAAAGCAGAAGATATGAGTTCAAATCCCTGATCCGGGAAGATCCCACATGCTGCAAAGCAACTAGGCCCGTGCACCACAACTATTGAGCTGTGCTCTAGACCCGGGAGCTGTAGCTCCCGAGACCTGTGTGCCCTGGAGCCTGGGCTCTGCAACGAGAGAAGCCACGGTGAGGAGCTGCCCTACACTGCAACCAGAGGGCAGCCGCTCTGCACTCCACAGCTAGAGAAACGCTCACGCAGCAGCGAGACCCAGCACAGCCACAAAGAAACAAGATAAAATACAAACGCTTCCAGAATACAACGGTTCTAAGAGCACAGCTGCAACCAGCACAGCCTGCCCGCCTGGGACCCCTCCTCTCTACCTGACCAGCTGCTGCTGCTTCCACTCTTCAATGCGCTTCTGTGCGGTTGACTCTCGGTCCTCTTCACTGGAACTAGAGTTTTCCTCTTCATCTAACTCACGCTGGATACTCTGCCACTTCTTTACCAGAGACGGCATTTTGGTTTTACTTTTCTTTGCCTGTAACAAGGTTAAAGGTCAGAAGGAATATGATACATAAAACAAGAGAACGAGTTCCTCACATGAGATCAAGATCTCTTTCTCAGTTCTATATAAGGAGTAAGTGAACTTCAAAATCAACCGAACACAAGTACCATTCTAAATTTTTTGCCAAAAATTTCTACCAAGCTTGGTTAAAACCTGTAAATGGGATATTTTTCCTTTTTTAAAAAAGAAAAAAACAAAAAACTATTTTAATTAGAGGCTAATTACAGCATTGTGATGGTTTCTGCCATATGACAACATGAACCGGCCACAGGCATACATGTATCCCCTCCGTCTGTAAATGTAGTATTTTATGAAATCAGGTCAGAAAAATTTCCTTTAGCCTTATTCTATGAAATTCATATCTCCTCAGAATTACAATGTACCCTTTTATGAGTTTAAATAGATGTAGTGTTCGCATCAAGTGAAACACAGTGCTGAGAAACAAATGATCAGCTTTTCTGGGAAGAACAACAGAATCAAACGCGACTACTAAATATGAAAAAAAGCAAAGAGGAATATTAAAACATTGAGTGTAAGATCAGTTCTAAGAGAAGATACTACTTACAATTCAATTCTGTCCTAAGAGCTTACCTTCAGCTTCTATATTGCTTATAATAAACACAAAATCTCACAGTTAAGGAAAAAACCTTGTGATATTTGCTATATATACAATATGGCTTGCTCTATCACCACCTTCAGAGTTCTGATCAATGGCACTTGAGAAAAGATGCCTTCTCTGACCACACTATATTAAACAGTACTGCCTCCCAAAGCCCACTCAGTTTCAGTCCTCTAACACTTTTTGCTTCATTGTATTTTTAAACGTTGAACATGTATTTGCTTATCTGTTTCTGCAACCCAGTTGCCCCCTACCCTATCCAAGCCCACCAAAAAAGCTCTACAAAAGAAGAGATTTTGTTCAGTTCAGTTCAGTCACTCAGTCATGTCCGACTCTTTGCGACGCCATGAATCGCAGCACGCCAGGCCTCCCTGTTCATCACCAACTCCCGGAGTTNGAATGAAGAAAACAAGGGAAAAAATTACTGAAACCAACCATGTGTGTGTGTGCTCAGTAGTGTCCAACTCTTTGCAAACTCATGGGCTCCTCTGACCAACCATAATGGGATTTAAAACCAGAAAATGATGAAGGGTAACCTGACACCAGACAGGAGTATGAAAAAACAATGGTATCATCCTCTAATTGTTTATAGTATGAATTAACCAGTGGTACAGACATTCTAGGAAAATGGTCTGTAACAACGTGACTTGAAAGCTCTTCAGAAACCAATGGGCTTGGCTACAGAATGAAATAATCTCTACTGCACATGCTCTACAAGAAAATGGATCTATACTTCAGACATCTGCCACTGAGTCATACCTCAATCTTTTGGGCTCTCTAAGAGAAGAGGCAACAACATTATGCTCACAGGTGGCATGTTAATCAAGCTGTGTCCTCAGTGGAATATTATCTTTTGAAACTTCTCTTATAAGAAAGCTTATTGCTAATAACCAATTAAGAAAAAAAAATCTGGGACCTGTCACATGAATCCATTATTCCTTTACCTGGAAAATCTACATGCATGCTCCATCTTCTACAGTAAAAAGGCCTGACTGCAGATAGGTGGTGTTTTCATGATAGTACCCTTTTTTTTAATTAAATTCAGGATTTAATTGAGGCAATATTCATATAACATACAATCAGCCATCTTAAAGTATACAATTTGGTGATATTTAGTGCATTCACAGTGTGGTGCAGCCACCACTCTTCTGTAATTTCAAAGCTTGTTCATCACCCCAGAATAACACCTCACATCTGTTACAGTAAGTCACTCCCCACTCCTCACCACCCCCCACATAACCTGGCAGCCACGGATCTGCTCCCTGTCTATACAGGTTTGCCTATTCTGGAGAGCCCATATGAAGGAATCATACAATATGTGACTTTTTGTGACTGGTTCCTTTTACTAAGCATAAAGTTCCCAAAGTAGCCCAAGTTGTAGCATATTTCAGTACATCATCATTCCTTTTTGTGACTGAGTTAAACATTTTTTATAATAATTAATGTTTGATGATAGTACTCTTAAAGGAACCATTATAACGAATAGCACCCACCTGACAATACCAATATTTAAGTTGTTAAAAAGCTTAATGGAGGAATATTTAAATTTGTTTGAAACTGAATACAAACCTGATTATCTAAAAAGTGTCACAAATGGTGGCTAGACCAAATATACCAGCCCCTATGTCTTTATTGGTGTTCTCAAAAATAAATCCTGAGACAAAGATTCCAATGCAGAGTTCATTTATGTAATGAAGGGTAGACTGATAGAGAAAAGTCAAATAAGGACGAGAAGTCTTTGGACAAAGGGTAAATAGTCAAACCAACTCCCATTGGACATAAAAGCAGCTAATCCCTCTGGAGGATCCCAAGGTACACAATTAGACATTCCAGACTTATCCCAATATTTTGCCAAAGGAGCTGGGATACTGATTTCAATTCCAATTTGCCCATAGCTGAAGGTTTCAGGAAGTGTGGAGGTCATTAACTTCCAGCCTGAAAGAATGGAAAATGGGCAGCCAAAGCAGGTTTCCCAGTTATGAAAAAACTCTCAAGAAAACAAATGTAGAAGCTTGCAGTTGCACTGAAGTGGGAAGGAGGAGAAAACACAAAGGGAATATGGACCAGCAACCAATGAGCTCTGTTACAATGCACTAATACCACCTTCAAGAATTCTATGAGAAAATATTTTGAGCTGGGGAAACAATGACAGGAGAGGCTACCAAAAAAAAGAAAAGGAAAGCAAAGAGAACACTTCATTAGTTATCTCCCTTCTGCATGATTAAGTTAATCTCCTGGAATTCTCACTCCACAGGGCTTAACTCTCCCACTGGGAGTCATCAATTCACAGTGTTCTTGTCTGCTTTTCAGAGGGTAAAATTATTCACCCCACTGAAATATATGATATTCCACTGTATGTCTAAACAATTAAATCCAACTGTGACACTTGTCTGCAAGAAATAGTGGGAAAAAAATGAAAAATATAAAATATGGACCTACTGTTTAGCACAGGAAACTCTGCTCAATATTATGTGGCAGCCTGGATAGGAAGGGACTTTGGGGAAGAATGGATACAGGTATATGTATAGCTTGATTCCTTTGCTGCCCATCTGAAAATATCACAACATTTTTAATCAGTTATACTTCAATATAATAAAAAATTAATATATATATATGCATATAATTACAACAAGGGTAACAATAGTTACAGCTGAATTGCAACTGTCTCTGTTTGCCAAGTTGAAATCTCATGTTGTAAACAGGGAAACATCAAAGCAGTTCAAACAAGGAAGTTAAATGACCTGATAAGTCATTGACTTGAAACTCCTTCACAAATGAGACAGAGGGACAAGAAATGGGTTGTGCTAAAACACCTTAGGTCTAACTCCCTGATGCAACCCTGAGTAGAGCTAAGGAATGTTCTGCTCTGGCTTCTTTTGGACCTGAGTTAACCATCAAGACACCTGCTTGAGACACCTGTTTGAGACTCACAGGCCTCAACCACAAATGAGAAAGGGTAGATCTATAAAACAAGCAGGGAGGTCCTGGAAGCAGATTGATTCCTGCAGTAACTGCACAGCCCTCTATGGCTGAGGTCACATCATACCTCCAACCCATCTCTTCCTTCAGGAGAATCAGAGAAGACTTTGTTCCCCAAACCCGTAATTGACAGCACTCACTAGAGACCCAGGAACATCTTCCACATAACAGCCACCACACTGTGTTTTTTAATAGACTTTCTGTTGAACAGCACTCTGAGTTGGCTCATATTGGCCAAAGACTGATGAAATCTCATGCCATCACTGAGACGTTTGGGGCTGGAAAAAGTAATGTTTTCTATTCTACTGAGAGACAAAGGTAAAAGGAGGATAGTCTCTTGAGAAAACAGGTCCCAGAGGAAGGGAATAACTAGCAAGAACAATCTCCTAACATAGAGATCCTTCTGGAAGTGGTAAATAGATCCTCATGGACTCTCACTCTCTTGAGTCTCTGCTTATAATTTTTGCATCCTTCAGTAAGCCACAGAAAAATCTTTACCCAGTTTCTATTCCTTCACCCCTTGATGGTTTCTGTAGGGAAGACCAACTCTCCTCTCCAGGAAGACCAGACACTCAGAGAAACTTCAGGTCTGGATGGTCCTCTTGTTCAAGAAAGGAGATGATATAATGCTTAGAGGAGAAATAAATATAAAAGAGTGAGAAAACTACTATCCTCTGAGTAAGGCTTCCTTTTACTTTGCTTCAGCTGTATATTATACAGCTAAAAATTCCTATGCATTACAGTGTGTCAGGCCCTAGACAAGGTTCCACATGTTTTATCGTTCAGAGTCCTCAGTAGTTTGGTGAAAGTGCTACTGTACCCATTTTACAGTTGGAAGAACTAGAAAGTTTATATGTTGTGTATCATACCCTCAACTCCTTATTCCAAATCCTTCGCTCTTCTATTATGCTTCAACTGCCTACCACTTCTCAGAAATGAGTTTTTCTTGTTTCCAAAAACATTGCAGAAATGGGACAGCTGTAACGTCTCCTGACCAAACCAAATGAAGCAGATGGATGTGCTATTGTGAGAGCAGGGCATGATGCTTCTACCCCATTGTGCCTCTGTGGACTAGCCCTGGGGAAAAGCAAAATGTCAGAGAAATATCTTTCCTTCATCTTATATATTACATCTGAGAATCTAGCTGATCTAGATTGGGTTTAACCCAACCTTTCCAAGATAGCATGGAGGTCAGGGAGTAGTTTATCTTGCTTGGCTTTGTTAATAAACTCACTCCAAACATCCTGCATACATAACACAACTTTGACACCACTGTATGCATATCCCCACTCCCTCTGCCACAGAACTTTCTGAAGCTAATTCAGGGGACCTGTCCTGCCTCTCTGGATAGCTCCAGCTTCCCCTTGTGTCAGGTGAACACCACAGCTCTTCTGTACAAAGGAGTGAAGTAATAAAAGGTGAGTAACAAACGACATGTCTTATTCAAAATATCTTTTTTCACCCACTGACAATTTATAGTTACACTGAGCATGAAATGGTGATGACACACAGAGAATCACTTTTTCACACTTTTCTTATTTTCTAAGGCAGCTTTGTCAGACTCTCAAAGTAAGAGAATTGCCCTAGAGGGAATCACCTGGATATTTTTCCTCATGTAAACGTGACAAACTAATGGATTTTCTCATCTGAGAGATAAATGTAAGCAAATTATCACCTCTAGATCTATAAAACATTCATATCATGTGTACTTGTAGTATACTTGGAGTAGGAGTAAGCATGTTATAATGAAAGTTTATTAAAAATTATATAACCCTACTCCCTTTTCACATAAAGAAACCAAAGTTTACAGACAGTAGAAGACTCCACTAGAGCCACTAACCAACTCTGTCATGATGCTAAACCTGGAATTTCCATCCTACCATCCCTATCTACTATTTTAACATCTACAGCTGGAGACCCTTATTATCTCTAGCAATACAGAGAAAGCCACCTGGGGTGGGACATGTTCCACACAGAAACTTAGCTCCCATTCCTTCCTTTGAATGGACTCCTCTCATGTATGGGCCAATACTCAAAGTCTCAGATCATTTGGAGCCCTTTCTTATATATAATTTACTTCCTAAAACTTCATCTCACAGGTTCTTTGAAGCTCAAAGAAAGTAATTGGTAGATATCTCCATATTATCTCTCTATATTCTCTATGTTGGTAACAGTGAGGACAATCATTTCTTTCAAAAAAAATAACAATTATATACTATCTTCCTCATACTGTGCTGAGAACTAGGAATTAAGAATGACAATGGAGGACAACAAGAACAAAAATCCCTGGGTCAGAAAAGTACGTGGCTATTTCCAGAAACTGAAAGAAGGCCAGTGTTACATTACCAAAGTACTATGGGGAAGAGGGAAGCCGTGCATGCATGAGCCTGTGTGTGTGTGTGTGTGTGTGTGTGTGTNATTTCAGGTGTGCACCTTAGCCATGCAGTTTACAAAAGCAAATCCGTGTGAGGTATAAAGCATCAGAGAGCAAAAAACAACAACAACAACAACAAAAAAAAAAAACCAACAAAAAAAACCCAGTCACTGATATCTCTGTAGAAGACAGAAAGAAGCTGAGTCACTGAGCCTGCAATTCAAGAGAAGGCAAATATATCACAGAACAAAGGCTGAACCTCCACCCTGGGTCACAGGACATCAGCTTCAGAAATGTTCACCAACACAGAAAGATTTGTTGCTTACGATAAAAGACATCTGTGAAATGTCTTTCACTGAACAAAGCATCATCTGACCCCTAACTAAACATAGCTTGCTTTATAAAAGGTTGTTTTTTTTTTTATATAATATTGCCAAACACTATTTCTGTAGCTCTTTGAAGAAGAGAGAGACCAGTCAGTGTTATTGAATCTGTGGCAGACATCATTCTAATCTGTGTCTGAGAAAGTATATCACTTAACACCTACCTGACTAATTTGTTATTTAGAGATAGAGATTAATGCCATTTAGTCAAAAACAAAGCAAAACAGCTACAGTACTGAGTGCCTACCAACTGTAGCATAGTGCTAAGCACTCTTAGGAAAAATAGAAAGGCAGGTACCACTTTGGCTTCCAGAAGAGATAAGGTACTTAGAAGTTCAGTACTGAAACATTTGTGTTTGGAGAAGGTTCATGTGAACTAGAATGTGGCAGGAGAAAGTTCCATGGAAGAGATGAGTTTTGCTCAGTAAGTAAAATTAAACAAGGAGGTTTGGCAGGAAATAAAAGCAAAGAAGAATAACCAAGACAAGAGTTGGCATATTTAAAGATTAAAATTCAATTTCTCACTTCCATTTGGGATGAAAAAAATGCAAGCAGCAAAATCGCCAATAGGAAGGTTGATTATTCACCATCAAAGAAAAGATGTACTGACTTGACTGTCCACACCCAACTGAATGTTCTATTTCGGATTGTAAACACAAAGCAGATGAAATGTATCCATGCCCTTCACACCAGGGCATCATCTATCACATTTCAGCTTTTAATGTTCCTAATTATCTTGCTCCCTCATCACCTCTAAGAATTCACCTAGGGATCAAACGGATGCTATCATTGAGGAATCAAACAGATGCTATCAGATGCAAGGACTGAGTCTGGGGGAAGAGTTGTGCTGGTGGTGGGGGTTGGAGGGTGTGAACAGGGATGTCAGTTCACTGCTGGCTAAGTATAGGGCCCAGATTCAATCTTCTGCCTTTCCCCCTGGTCCCAAAGTATACTGGAAGAGTACTTCCTGGTTGTGCTAAGAGCTTTCATCTTTGCAGTGTCAGCTGGTTATAGGGACCTAAGGCGGATGACAGGTGCCAGCAGCATGACAGCAGGTCAGATTTATCAAGGAAAAAAATCTCAAAGCACAACCCCTTCCATCTCTCTCCCTGAAAGGCACTGAGAAGAGGGGCCCTTTGGCACTTAGTGATATTAGAAAAAAGGACTTCTCCTCCCAGATGAAGACCTTTGCATATGCCAGCATTCAGCTGAAGTCTTTTGGCTTCCATTTCTCAGTCCATGATCTCTAATTTGATATTCTCTGATTTAGACACACTCTGATCTTTTTTTTTTCCCCCTCCTGAAAGCTAATTACATTTGCGATATGATGATTTCCGGAGCATCTTTAAGGAATTGTGAGTCTGCTTTTGTGGCACTGTCTACAGTGTATGATCTGTGGGCCTGACTCACTCTCCCCAACTAGAACATCAGCTCCCCTGGATCAATCACCTTGGCATTCTCCAGCTACCCAGTACAGAAACGTGCCCAGCAAAAGTGCTCAGTGAATACACAGCAGGGAGACTTCAGGTTCTTTCCATTTCTGCACTGCAGAAGACAGAGTCTTGTTAAATCTTTATTAATTGATTCTTCCCACTTCCACCCTCTGTACCTTTTCTTAGACCTCCACCCCCGCACCATGCAGCTGTTCGTAAGTGTCTCAGCAACCAAGTATATTTTCACACCTGAACCCCTGCAATGCCTTGATCCTGGACAACCCTGTTATAATCATTTAACAGTTGCATATCACTAGAGAGGATGCTAATGGGGGTAATGAGGAAGGGAGCAGTTTGCTTAGACTGGGAGCAGGGTACCATCATGTTATTCACGTTTTGTAGCTAAGCTATATGACATCCCTTTTGGGAAAGTGATGGTGTCCACTCTAGTTTCCAGGAAAGAAG
The DNA here is from genome assembly GCA_006410875.1 of Neotragus pygmaeus. Lineage (NCBI taxonomy): Eukaryota > Metazoa > Chordata > Mammalia > Artiodactyla > Bovidae > Neotragus > Neotragus pygmaeus. The sequence goes on from SJYV01025490.1 coordinate 140,047, forward strand.
ATTCCATGACCTCGGGCAGGCCATTTCTATGTTAAAAATGCATTCTGTTCCCTATGAACTGTGGGATGGTGTTCTCTTTCACCTATTAGCCGCAAAGACCAATTGAAGGCTGATGTCTAGACCAGGGCTTCTCAAAGTCTGGCCCCTATACCAGCAGCATCTGCATCACCTGGGAACTAGGGAGAAATGCAAATTATCAGGCCCTCTCTCAGACCTACTGAATCAGAAACTCTGGGGGTGGGGCCCAGCCACTGGTGCTTTCAACATGCCCTCCAGGTGACTGTGATGCTCAGTACAGTTTGAGAATGACTGGTGTACAGGCTAGGAGTAGGGAGGTTCAAGTGTACATATTGCTCATCAATGCAGAATCACCTTTTGTTTGACTCAAGTTTCCTCTGTTTACTGCTGCTTGTCAGGAAGAAATATTCACTTTAATTTCACAGTTTGTGTGAACTGTCAGCTGAAGAGGATGGGATACATTTTCATAGGCCACTAGGCTTGTGGAAGCTCAGGCTATTTGAGTCCCAAGAAGTCAAATATGTCATACCACAAACTAATAAATGAATTTGCCAAGAGCTGTTCCCCTTTGTGAGGATTTTAGCCAAGACTTCAGTGACAGCCCTCCACTTTTATGGATTTTAACTGAGTAATTAATAGGATAACAGTTACAAGTGCAAGTTAAGTGCATATTATTTCCACTGGATTGGGTCATAAATAAGTCATATAGCTTTAAAAGTGAATGAAAAGAGACAGTTGAAAAGGACCTATTGGGAGCTGAAGGAGGGAGGCCAGACTTAATTTTAAGCCGTACCTTCTCATTTTTGTGAGGCAAGCCATCCATAGGGGACCAGCTGAGACTGTGGTGGATTCTGTTTCACTTTGTGCTTCAGCACAAAAGTATCGGCACGAAGACAGTCTACCAAATGGAGACATTCCAGAGTCTCTCTTTCCACAGAAATCAAAAGTGAAAACAGTTCAATACGCTGGAGGTAAGGAGGAGGGACAGGACAGCAAAGCGTCAGGAATATTTTGCAACACAGTTACACAAGCTATTGGACGTTTGATCTTTTTTATTTTTCCCTCAGTACCTGGGCCAACTCCCTCCCCAGCCACAAATTCCAGGGCTTCTCTCTAGCAATGGAGAGACCTCTCAATTCAACTCCTTTTCCGAATCAATGCCAGGCCTCGGGGCTGCCTCACATCGCTGGTGGGCCCCGAGTGCTTTATTTTCACAGTCCCTTTCCTCACCAACAACAGCAGATCTGTAATTATATTTGAGGACTCGATTGGTATAAAGACAAATATAACCCAGGCTGGATTTCATTATTATATATTCATTATTATAGTCACTCAAAATTTAAACATTTTATTGGATCCTTAAAAGTATTGCATGCCTGTCAGTAGCTTCCTAGGGCTGCTGTAACAAAGTTCTGTAAACTAGGTGACTTGAGCATCAGAAATTTACTCTCTTGATAGGACCGACGGTCCTAGATGCAAGGCAGCAAAGGAGATATAGACAAAAAGAACAGAATTTTGGACACAACAGGAGAAAGAGAGGGTGGGAGGATTTGAGAGAACAGCAGGGACACATACACTACCAAATATAAAACAGACAGATAGCCAGTGAGAGTCTGATGTATGAC
>SJYV01025490.1:143052-181769 GCA_006410875.1 Neotragus pygmaeus
GGGGGGGTTCAAGAGGGAGGGGACACATGTATACCTGTGGCCAATTCACACTGATGTATGGAAAAAACTATCACAATATTGTAAAGTAATAATCCTCCAATTTAAAAAAAAATGCAAAGGAAAAAGTCTACTATCTTAGAGATCTGGAAGCTAGAAGCCCAAGCTCAAGTTGCTTGCAGGGCTGTGCTCCCTTTGGAGGCAGTAGGGTAGGAAGGGGTCCAGGCCTCTCTCCAAGGTTATCATGCTGCCTGGGGTTGTGGCAAGAGAATTTCAATCCTCAGTCTGTGTCCTCCCTGTGTGCATATCTGTTTTCAAACTGCCCCTTTTTATAAGGACACTAATTGTGTCTGGTTAGGGGATCGCCGTACTCCAATATGACCTCATCTTAACTAATCACTATGAATGTGACCCTATTTTCAAATAAGGTCATATTCTCAGGCGCTAGAGATTAAGGATTCTGAGGGGACACAATTCAACCCATTGCAGGGACTATGCCCTGTGTCTGCTGGAGAAATTGTCCATGCAAAGATTTCTCTGGGATGCTAAGGGAAGATGCAGTTCTGGGATTTCGAAAGTATCAGAAATAAGAACCCAGAGGTGAAAGAGGGAGATGTTTTACATTTTGTCTTAACCTCTTTTATTAAAAAATAAGTAAATAGATTTTTTGTATAACTGACATACAACTGCATAGATTTAAAGGGCTTTACACATACATATGTCAAAGCTCATCAAATAGTTTGGTCCTATTTTTAAAAGAAATACTTCAAGATTAAAAAACACTTCAGGAGGACTGTTCTGGTGGTCCAAGTGGTTAAGAGTCTGCATGCCAATGCAGGGGACACAGGTTTGATCCCTGGGCTGGGAGGATGCCCCTGTCATGAGGCAACTAAGCGGGTGTGCCACAACTACTGGGCTCGAGAGCCCAGGCTCCGCAACAAGAGAAGCTACTCTGCCATGAGAAGCCCATGCACCACAGCTAGAGGAAGCCCTCACGCCACAGTGAAGACCCCGCACAGCTGAAACCAACTAAATAAAAGTGTTTTCAAAAATTAAAAATTAAAAACAGAATATTTAAGGGAGATTTTCTGTGATCAGCTCAATCTAGAGGAAAGTTAATTTCTCCCAAGGCCCTACCGCCAGTAAGTCCAGGTGAGCCCTAACCTGCCTCAGTTCCAGATCAGCAGTCAACCTTCCTTCACTCTGAGGTTTCCATCCTGAACATCTGCTGCTTGCTTCTTGGAGCTGTGCCCTCCAAAGAACTGAGAATGGACACAATTTCTTTCTTTCTTTTTTTAAAATCTGATCTTCACAGAGGCAATGTACTTCTCATGCTTGTTTCCCCATGTTAACCCTTTTCTTTCTCCTGCAAAAAACCTTCAATTTGCCCCTGGGTCTTAATGGATGTCCCAGTTGAAGAGAGAGCTGTGTCTTTTGCCCCCAGACACTACCTCTTTTCCCTGCTCCTCTATTAAAAAAGAGAGAAAAAGGCTGAGGGAGACTGAGAAGGATACCCGAGATGATCACTCCCTTTGTTCCTTCCATTTTTAAAGTTACTATCAGTCCATGGCAGCAAAGGCCTCCAAATTCTTTCTCAGTCACTGGTTCAACGGTTTCATTCCCAAAGGATTCTAGAAACCCAAACAAAGTGCTGGCTGTCCTTCTTGAACCAACCCCCTCCCGATCAAAAATCATCTCACACAAAAACAGCCAAATAAAGCAGCACAGCCTGTTGCCCACAAAGTGAGAACTGAACAGGCCATGAATTTGGCCTGTCCCACTGAAACTGCAAAAGCTCCAGCTCATTTGTAGACACACAATTGGGTCTGCCAGCACCATTCACAGACCTTTATGTGAACTGGAGCCTAAGCTGTGGTTAAAGGCACCCAGGACAATGCCAGTTGGGCTGTGTCAAAAACCAGGCTGTCCCTGAGAGAAGGGTCTCCTAGAGTAGTAAATAACAGTAATGGCTTTGAGGGCATGTGTGCCAAACATGAGCATTCCATGTTCCCATGGAGGAGCACTGGATAGTACCTTAGGATGGCTTTTTCTCTCTGCACAAATTATAATAAAACAATGGCAACGGTGACTCTTGAGTCATAAACCTCTCAGGTCTCAGTTAATCAAAAAAAAAAAAAAAGGGATGTAGTTATATACATACACAAGACTTAATGACTTGTGAAAGAAGCTAGTTCTCCTTTCTCCTCAAAAGAGATCCTCGAGTTGGTTGACCTACCAGACTCAGCCCAGAGCTTGAGCAAAGAAGCTGTGGTCTCTTTTGAGGCTGTTCACGCAGATCATCTCTATTTCCTGAGTGGTGTTCAGTACTTATAAAATATAAGCCCCAAATGTCCTGCTTGGGCAGTGGAAATGGTGTGTTTTAGATGGAATGCACAAGAGACTTCCCTGGCAGTTCAGTGATGAAGACTACACTTCCAGTGCAGAGGGTACAGGTTTGACCCCTGGTCGGTGAACTAAGGTCTAAGATCCTGCATGCCGTGCAGTGGGCCAAAATTTTTAAAAAACAGATGAAATGGATGATCTCAGCTCTGGGTCAGTATATGATGAACTGCTGGAAATGTCCCAAGATCCTCTCCAAATGCATCAGCTAACTAAACCTATAAACCACTGACCATGAGCAAATCATGTGCGACAAGAAGAGATGAAAGTTCAGTGGACAATCGAACCCAAACCCCACTTCTAGCCAGGAACTGCACACCACATGGGACAGACTTCCTCGGACAGTGTCCTCAGGAACGGCGGCTTCTGTGTCCTACGGCCGTGAGCTGCCCTTTACCTTGGAGGAGCTGCCTGTGCCTCCGTGTTTCTCCCTCCCAGAAAAGGAACAAGACAGCTTCCTCTCTCTCATGACAATGGCTCTCAGGAGGCCACCAGCTTCAGGCTTTACTTCTACAGGCTATAATAACCAGGATTAGGGCAAAGTGAAATGGGAAAATACCTCGTGGGGGCGAGAGTTTCCAAGGAATGGAATGAGGCAGAGGATAAGATCAGACTGACTGAAAATTCTCTGCAGAGACCTTGGGGCCAAGCTTCACTGACTTAATGGTTCCAAGGACTTGGGTGTGGGGCTCCAGCCCTCTCCCTCCATTCTCATCTTTATAGTCTCAGGGCCTGTCTTACCCTCCTCACCTCTTCTTTATTTATGTGGGAGGGCTTGGCAACCTTACTTTTTTTGTCTGTTTTTCCTGACTTCCTAAATGGCCATGGTTGACACTCTCCTCCCAACATGCCTCACACCAACTGTGCAAATCTCCTTGGGAACCAACATGTCATCCCTTGCCAAGTTTCGTCAGAACTTGGCCTTCCGTCCCAACTGAACAAAAGCTTCTCTTACAACATTTATGTAACTCCTGCAATCTGACCTCCTCCACGAAGCCACTCTAGATTGATTAGGGAGAAATGCAAATGATTCCCATGGTCCCAACTGGGGTGGGGGGGAATATATATATATATATATATTTCTCCAGCCACCACCAAGTTCCCAGATTATCCCTTCTCTGTCACAGCCAGTGAATGCTGTTATTCTTAAAAACTGAAAGTAACTTTAATGTTTTATCTATCATAAAAATCTCAGATGCTCACACTTAAACAGATACATAGATGCAGAAACTTATCTGAAGAATGTAAAAAAAGAAAAAAAAAACTCACACAAACCCACTATACAGAAATAACTTTTTACTCAGTACATTTCTTTCCATAAATGCATTTACTCTTGATGGATATTGCCTCTAGAACATAGACAAAAATGAAGCTAATTAACATAGCAAAGGGTAAGTAGCTACTCATTAATTGGTCCTATTTACATGCCAACCATGAAAAGATCATTTTTATGCTTAAGCAGAAACTTCAAGCTTGACTAGGATTGTCATTAAGAAAGCAGTGAGTGGAAACTTCCCTGGTGGTCCAGTGGCTAAGACTCTGCACTTTCAGTGCAGGAGGTCTGGGTTCAATCCCTGGTCAGGGAGCTAGATCCCACATGCACAACTAAAGATTCCACATATTGCAATTAGAAGGTCTTGCATCTTCCACAACTAAGACCTGGCATAGACAAATAAATAAATAAATGTTAAAAAAAAGGAAACAGTGAATGGAAGTCAGATACCTACTGTGAACTGAAACAGGAATGAAGTTCAGTCCTGCTATTCCTTTGCTAGAGACACTGATGGTCTATCAAGGGGGTAAAACACTGGTTTGAGTCAAGAGTAACTGAGGTTGACAGATGAAATGCAAACAGGCCTGGTGAACAAATCTTTCAGTCTTTCTTCCCAATATCAGAAAGCATGAGTCTAAGTCCAAATCTAGTGTGAGGATCTTCCAGGCACAACTGATGCATTGCCTTGAATATCTGAGGCCATCATCTCTATGTCATATGCATATGTAATCAGGATAATAAAAGAATCACAGGGTCTGTCTCCCTCCTGCCCTCTAGGGAGAAGACAGTCTTCACCCAATTTGTTCCTGGGCCTTGTTGTTCCAATCAGAGTAATTGACTGGGGATGAAGGAGCCTAAAAGGTGTTAAGACTAACAGGTCATGCTGGAGAAACCAGACTCATGGAATTGGAAATAGTAGATTTGGAAGAAAAGAGACAGGTGAGGGAAGGTTAAGAATCAGAAGACACTGGGCTTGAGAAAAAGTCTGAAGATCTTTTTCTCTTTTGAGGAGGGGAAGTGGTTAGGGCAGCTGTCATATTGTGATGCATAGCATTTTGGGAAGATAAAGAGATATTGCCAATACTTGGCCACCTGATGCGAAGAGCCAACTCATTGGAAAAGACCGTCATGCTGGGAAAGACTGAAGACAGAANCTATCATAAAAATCTCAGATGCTCACACTTAAACAGATACATAGATGCAGAAACTTATCTGAAGAATGTAAAAAAAGAAAAAAAAAACTCACACAAACCCACTATACAGAAATAACTTTTTACTCAGTACATTTCTTTCCATAAATGCATTTACTCTTGATGGATATTGCCTCTAGAACATAGACAAAAATGAAGCTAATTAACATAGCAAAGGGTAAGTAGCTACTCATTAATTGGTCCTATTTACATGCCAACCATGAAAAGATCATTTTTATGCTTAAGCAGAAACTTCAAGCTTGACTAGGATTGTCATTAAGAAAGCAGTGAGTGGAAACTTCCCTGGTGGTCCAGTGGCTAAGACTCTGCACTTTCAGTGCAGGAGGTCTGGGTTCAATCCCTGGTCAGGGAGCTAGATCCCACATGCACAACTAAAGATTCCACATATTGCAATTAGAAGGTCTTGCATCTTCCACAACTAAGACCTGGCATAGACAAATAAATAAATAAATGTTAAAAAAAAGGAAACAGTGAATGGAAGTCAGATACCTACTGTGAACTGAAACAGGAATGAAGTTCAGTCCTGCTATTCCTTTGCTAGAGACACTGATGGTCTATCAAGGGGGTAAAACACTGGTTTGAGTCAAGAGTGACTGAGGTTGACAGATGAAATGCAAACAGGCCTGGTGAACAAATCTTTCAGTCTTTCTTCCCAATATCAGAAAGCATGAGTCTAAGTCCAAATCTAGTGTGAGGATCTTCCAGGCACAACTGATGCATTGCCTTGAATATCTGAGGCCATCATCTCTATGTCATATGCATATGTAATCAGGATAATAAAAGAATCACAGGGTCTGTCTCCCTCCTGCCCTCTAGGGAGAAGACAGTCTTCACCCAATTTGTTCCTGGGCCTTGTTGTTCCAATCAGAGTAATTGACTGGGGATGAAGGAGCCTAAAAGGTGTTAAGACTAACAGGTCATGCTGGAGAAACCAGACTCATGGAATTGGAAATAGTAGATTTGGAAGAAAAGAGACAGGTGAGGGAAGGTTAAGAATCAGAAGACACTGGGCTTGAGAAAAAGTCTGAAGATCTTTTTCTCTTTTGAGGAGGGGAAGTGGTTAGGGCAGCTGTCATATTGTGATGCATAGCATTTTGGGAAGATAAAGAGATATTGCCAATACTTGGCCACCTGATGCGAAGAGCCAACTCATTGGAAAAGACCGTCATGCTGGGAAAGACTGAAGACAGAAGGAGAAGGGGGCGACAGAGGATGAGATTGTTGGATGGCATCACTGACTCAATGGACATGAGTTTGAGCAAACTCCAGGAGACAGTGAAGGATAGGGAAGCCTGGCGTGCTGCAGTTCATGGGGTTGCAAAGAGTTGGGCATGACTTAGGGACTGAACAGCAACAACAAAGAGCTACTTCAGAAAATCTGCTATAAACTATAGATGGAATCTTTCCTTTCACATTTTCTGAAAAAATGCAAAAAAGATACAAATTACTTTAAAACTCCTTTTCGGAAGTCAATGCATACTTCTTTGGAAGTGATGCTATGCTGACACCAGGGACACTAGGCAGCTTAGTCTTATATGGGTTACGTATAAAAACTTGTGTTGTTTGCTTTGAGCTCTCAGTTTTATAGTGGGCAGGGATCCATATCCATGGAGCTGATCTGAGCTATACATCCCGGGAGACATCTTGCCACCACTTGAAAAGCTGGGAAGGAGGAAGCTGAATTTGAGTCCTGGTCCACCTTCTCAGGACACACCACTTCCTGAGTTCAGTATCCTCGCAAGTACTCTGTGGGCAATGATGGTGACATTTGCCTGCACCTTGGGCTTCTGTGAAGATCAAATGAGAAAAGTATATATGAGAGTGTTCTGTGGACTGTAAAGAGCTACCCAAATCATCATGTGGTATGGCCCCCTGGACAACACAATATTCAGTCATTTATTGTAATTCACAAGAAGTTGGTGGCTGGGGGATTCCCTGGTGGCACAGTGGATAAGAATCCACCTGTCAGTGCAGGGGACAAGGGTTTGATCCCTGGTCCAGGAAGATTCCACAGGCTGTGGAGCAACTAAGTCCATTTGCCACAACTACTGAGCCTGCACCTAGAGCCCGTGCTCTGCAACAAGAGAAGCCACAGCAATGAGGAGCTGGTGCAGCGCAAGGAACAACAGCCCCTGCTTGCCACAACTAGAGAAAGCCCATGCACAGCAGTGAGGACTCAGGGGACCCATAAATGGAAAAAATAATAAACAAACAAAATTATAAAAAAGAAAAACCATGGCAACTGGAATGATTCCAAAACTGACTGCCCTGGGCTATTTGCGAGTGCTCTCTACCCCTTCCTGGTATCTCCTCTGACTTGGTAGCCAGGGAGGAATAAACTCAGTCCTAGGAAATCTACTGGGAACTTCACAACTTCCTTACCTCGTCTCACCCAGGGCCTCCACCACTGATTAAATGGAAATGCTGGAGGGCGTCATGGGCCCGGGCCAGCATTCTGTTGAGTCCAGTCTATGCCTGGCCACCGCGCCCTGTGCTGATGGTGACTTCACCAGCTGGCTCCCATCTCAATGGACAGCTCTCTCTGAAAGGCCATTCTGTGACTTGTCCTGGGAGTACTTCATTCATGCTGGCTGAAGTTCTCCCCTTTTCTGCTCAAAGTTAACCCTACTCAGCACAAAGCAGCCACAAGGAATGAATGAGACAGCGATGAGGGAGGACCTTGCACAATCTAAGTATGTTTCCAGGGGGAGTTTTCTCTGCTTTCCAGGATTCCAAGAGAATGTCATCCAACCGCAGAAGCAAGGGCTTGGCGGGCGCTGAGGGCCCGCCCCCCCGTGGAGGTCTCCCCAATATGTTCCCATCCTCCCCAGGAGCTGCACCTCCCTATGGAAGAGAAGCCAGACACATGTCTACCTGCCATCTCAGAATCTGATCCTGGCTTTTTGTTTTTAGTAGCTGAGACCAAAGACCTGGCCCATTCCCTCTTCGGTTTGAGGCAAGAGGCCTTGCAATGGATTTTCCTGAGAGGCAGCCCAGAGGCTGGTGCGACAAGGAGCTGGCCTGCTTTCCTTGGACTCAACCCTGCCGGTTCTGCCCTTGCCCTGAGCCAGGCCAGCAGGAATCACGGCCCAGAGCAGCACCAAGACCTTGAATTAAGACACAGGCAGCTCATTCCACTTTCCTGGCCGCCTCAACGCATCTGTCTTGTCGGCCTGCGTCTAAAACCCTTGAACGATTCCAGCTGCTGAGTCGGGCCTGTGGACACGGTGACATTTGGTTTCTGTTAGAACACAACAGATCAGTGTCTTCACCTGCTTCATTTTTTCCTTCCTGCACAAGGAGGGGGACAGAGGCAGCCAAAACCTGATGCTGCTGATCTGGAGATTTCCCATTTTGTTTCGGTGACTTCATGCCTTGGCCCGGCCTCTGCTGGATCTTCCAAAACCACTTGATTTCCTGTGTATTTCCAGCACTTGGCCAAAAAGAATGTACAGTATGAAAAAAATGTCTGTTGCCCTCAATTGCAGAGACCCTCTGGAAAAAAAAAAAATATCTGGAGGGTTTTTAAATAAAAGAAAATAATTACAACCTGCTGAGTGCCTTACAGAATCTATGAAACTCGACCTTTTCCAAAATATCATAGTATTTCCTGTGGCTTCTGTAGGCTAAGCATTCATGGATTTATAAGTATGTGTCCAACACAGTCTCTGGGCTCCATTTTTCTAAATTGAAAAGTCAGATGTGAAAAGCACAAACACATCCTTTTGGAGGACAACATCACCAAAGGTGTTAAGCTAAAACCCAGCTGGAAAAATAGAGGCTGCCAGTTCTCAGGGTGGTGGGCCTCATGTATTTATTTTATTTTATAATTTTTTTAATAAATGGAGGCTTGATTTTCCGGCTTGCTGCTCAGTGTAGCTTTGCAGATGTTGAACATGGTAGGTATGTCTCACAGATGTGTATGTCACAGCTTACAACTATAAGGTGGGTTGAGAGTGGTTTATGAGCCTTGAGCTTCATAAATTCTAGTCTTTAGAACTCTCTGTATAAACATGGTGGAAAGTTGGAAAGGGAGTAAGAGAAAACATTCTGCCCTTAAACTACCTGTGATCAATGATCCAGACTCCTGCAAGTCTTTCCCGAGAGTAAACTGAAACCTTTTGAACGAGAAACTCAAGGAGACAGAAGCTTCCACTGACTTTCCAGAAGAGGTAAAGATTGCAGGCTTCGGTTCACTGTGTGTGACTATTGCCCACTAAGTCTACATGTGGACAGACAAGATGAAACACACGCTGGTACAATTAATGGACACTTAAATCTGCACACATCATCTCAAATCCATAGTCATAAAAATCTCTCTCCCTTGGTGGTTTTGCAAAAATAATTCAGATTATTATTTTAACTTCATATTGTTGGCTGCCCACTTTAGTGAAACCTGTGGAATTATGGTCTTTGTTTCCAGTGAGGAGGAGTTGAATTCCCTATCAAATGACTCTTAATGAACTAGTGAGCACAGATTCACTCATCAACTCTAGTTAGTGTCAGCCTCAGGCTGAACTGTGAACTGGTGACCACTTGTTTTCACAGCCTCCCGTCACCCCCTTGTGTTTCCCTTCTTTCCCGACTAGGGATCCTGTCTGAAAGCTTGGCAGCATCCCAGACTGGGAGAAGGTCCTCGCTCAGCTTAAAACTTACTTAGGAGTTTTCTTCTCTAAGAAACCAACAAAGAAATTTCCACTGAGGTGAGAACATCTGAGTAGGGCCCACCTTCCAGAGGGCAACCATGTTTTAACCAACATGGGAGAGTCCAAAAAAAGTCAGATTCCTAGGGATCAATGTAAGCTGTTGAGAGAGAGACTGTAAATTAGGAGATGGGAATATTCAAAACTCCTCATCCACCAACTTCAGGGAAGTGGTAGAACGTTCTCAAGAGATAGAAGTGTAAGGAGAAATCTGCTTTCCCTGTGGTATGGAGTTTGAATGATGAAAGTGGAGGAAACTTAAAGGAACAGGCTGGAAATGATCCACACCTTTTAATTCAACCTTGGCCTGTTAAATAGAGAAATAGTAATACTAACAACTATTTTACATAGAGAGAAAAAGGCAATCACCAATCTCCAATCACCTTCCAGAGACATTTTATAAACTTCCTACAATTCAGGCTGCCTCTTTTGACTCAGGACTTCAGAATAGATAAGACTTGTTACCATAGGTCCCAGCAATCCCACTCCTGGACATATATCTGAGAAAACTCTAATTTGAAAAGGTACATGCACCCTAATATTCATAGCAGCCTTTTTCACAATAGCCAAGACATGGAAGTACCTAGATCTCCATCAACAGATTAATGGATAAAAACATGTGCTATATATACACAATGGAATACTACTCAGTCATAAAAAAGGATGAAGTAATGCCATTTGCCGAAGAATTGATGCTTTTGAATTGTGGTGTTGGAGAAGCCTCTTGAGAGTCCTTTGGACTGCAAGTAGATCCAACCAGTCCATCCAAAAGGAAATCAGTCCTGAATATTCATTGGAAGGACTGATGCTGAAGCTGAAACTCCAATACTTTGGCCACCTGATGTGAATAACTGACTCATTTGAAAAGACCCTGATGGTGGGAAAGATTGAAGGCAGGAGAAGCGGCCGACAGAGGATGAGATGGTTGGATGGCATCACTGACTCAATGGACATGAGTTTGAGTAAGCTCTGGGAGTTGGTGATGGACAGGGAGGCCTGACATGCTGCAGTCCATGGGGTTGCAAAGAGTCAGACATGACTGAGTGACTGAACTGAACTGAATGCCATTTGTAGCAACATGAATGTATCTGGAGATGATCATACTAAGTAAGGTAAGTCAGACAGAGAAAGAGAAATACCATATGATATCACGTATATGTGGAGTCTAAAAATGCTACAAATGAACTTATTCACAAGACAGAAATAGACTCACAGACAAGAAAACAAATTTATGGTTATCAAAGGGGATAGAAGGGTGCAAGGGAGGTAAATTATGAGTTTGGGATTAACAAACTTCTGCTATAGTAATATTAACTACTATATATAAAATAGATAAACAGCAAGGACCTACTGCATAGCACAGGGAAATATATTCAATATCTTGTAATAACCTATAATGGAAAAGAATCTGAAAAAAAATGTATAACTGAATCACTTTGCTGTATACCTGAGACTATAAAATCATAAATCAACTATATCTCAATTAAAAAATGGTTGATGAGGTATCACCTCACATGGGTCAGAATGGCCAATATCAAAAAATCTACAGACGATAAATGCTGGAGAGGATGAGGAGAAAAGGGAACCCTTTTGCACTGTTGCTGGGAATGTAAATTGATACAGCCACTATGGACAACAGTATGGAGATTCCTTGAAAAACTAGTCATAGAACTACCATACAACCCAACAATCCTATTACTGGGCATGCACCCTGAGAAAACCATAACTGAAAGAGACACATGTATCTCCAAATGTTCATTACAGCACAATAACTAGGACTTGGAAGCAACCCATNTCCACTGGAGTCCAGGCTGAGTTGAACCTCAGGGCCACCTCTAGCAATTAATGCATCACCAAGCAGAGGGGCGGGGGGACAGCTTTAAGTCAGTAGCAACCACAATTCCCACAAGGGGATAATGAGGAAGCTGAGTAGCTGGAAGGATTAAACACTGGCATTTCATTTTGAGGATCACATTCTGCGTGCAACCGCAGCTGCAGACCTGAAAGACTGGCCGTCTCAGATTTGCCCATGAACAGAGAGAAATCCGCCTCTAATGTAGCCTCTAATGTAATCTGACATCGTCCCTGCTCTCTGATTAACCACTTCTGGGGAGGCCCCCAAAGAAGCGCATGCCAAATGCTGCACTGTGGATCCCAGGGGCTGCTGGCTTCATTCTTCCTTCTCCCTAGAATTCCCCCAAATTTTATCCTGCCAGCTAAGCCTATCTGGCTGAAAGTAAGATATGGACTACCGTCTCTGATATAATGATAAGTGAAAAATATTACCATCATTTCCCTCCCATCAAGAAAATACCAAATAATTTGTCATTTTTGTTTTCGTTTCTTTGGTACAAAGATCAGTCTGAGAGTATTTGAGACTTACTAGTCAATTACTCAATAGTTGCTCAGTATTTAAAAAAATTTTAATGAATAAATTTGGACTATTTTCTTCATAGTTTTAAATTTGTAACACCCAAAGTAATTTTTTTTTTTTTTTAAGTTTCAGTTTGCTTCATTATGAGTTCTGAGTTTTCTTAAATTTTTTTTTTTTTGTATGTTCCAAACTGCCCTTTGGAAGAATGTTTTTCTAACTAATGTCAATTGATGATTGATGTTAAAATAAAATTCAGACTTTGTTGGGATAGGGGGGTGGTGGAGGAGGTGAATGTGGGCTAAACATTCTCTGGACTCTTCACTGATCTGGCTTTTACATTCAGAGTATTTGCTAATGAAGGAGCATGGGTATGGGACTGAAAAAGGATTCCCTAGGTCTGTTAATTTATGGGAATAATTCATTAGCTGACACTTTCAGCTGTGAATTTAGCTGGTAACTCCCATGTCACCCCAACGTGTGTAAAAAGGGTAGTGCTGTTTTTGTGCAAGGACTTGCACAAGGATGGAATAAAGGCCTCTCTGCCATAGTTACCCTGACTAGAGGGAGACTGTTAATAAAGAGCTCTTCAGAGCCTTTCTTTTGTACAGCTACTATATGAATATTTATAAAGTATTCCATTGGTAAACAGCATTAAAATATAAACAGAGCATACCAAGAAATAGGAAGGCCATTTTCACCTAATACATAGCAGTGCTGTGACACGCTGGGGTTCTATTCCTGGAATGGCTACAGAACAGCACAGAAAGAACAACCGTTTGCCTAACAAACCAGGGGGCAGCAAATGGTATGGTTTGGTGGAACTTTAGGGCTCTTGTTAATTGCGTCTTCTGAGTAATTGAATGATATATGCATAGCTACACACATAGACATGATTACAAATAGGCACCTGATACAATCACCGAAATTGGCCATTTGAAACCACTCCTTTTGTAGACAGAAAGTAGTCAAACGGCAGTGCTTTCAAATGGTTAACTTAATTCTGGCCCTTTTCCTTTTGGGCACAAGCAGGAGTATGGGCTCGCACAGAATCGGACACGACTGAAGCGACTTAGCAGCAGACTTAGCAGCAGCAGGGGTGGGAATATGGAATCCCGCATACATGTGGGCTCCAGCTAGTAAGCTGTGCAGAGGAAAAGGAGTCGGGGGTGGAGAGGGGGAATTGAATGGAAACCTTCACAGAGACGAATTTCAGCAGCTTCCCTGGACAGCATTGCCTCCTCTGAAGGAGTGGGATGGAGGATGTGAGGGTGGCCCTCAGCCTGCACACCAAGGGAGCGTCCCAGCTTGCCAGCTGTGGCTGCGTGCTCTTCACTGCACACCCCTGGTACCTGTCATAGGTGTGTTAGCAATTTTCAAAGGGATTAATATATAATAAAATACGCTCAACAAGAAAACCACCCAGAACGCAATGAATCATTCTTTAATGATTCAAAAGGCACTTTGGGATCCTGTAGTGCCTGAGGGTCAGCATTACAAACATCAATTATTTTCTGGTGAATGTGTGGAAGAGCCAGTTCACTAGAAGTACTAGTTAAGATTAAGTGCTGGGCGATATTCTCTTACAATATTAACAAAAAAAATTATGTTCTATCCTAGGCCTTTTCTACTTTAAAGCTTTTGCCAAGACTATAATGCTTCTATTATCCACAAAACTGGTTCATTTAACAGCTTGGAGAAATACCCATTCTACAAAATGTCTGAGTAGGTCATACTGAAATCTCCCCCATTTTCCTAGGAACCACTTTTTGGATAGACTTCCACTCTTCTCCTATAACCATCTATATAGACCTCTAATTACAATTCAAATCACTATATACGAAATTTGGTTTGACAAAGCTGACAAAATTATTTTTTAAATAAGCAGAGTCAGGTAATACACTGGTGCTTTGTTTAGTTTCAGATGTTCCTAAAACCCAGGAAAACGCGATTCTATCACACTCAAATCAATCACAAGTTGAGTTTCTCCCTTTTTGAAAACCACAGTGGCTGGTAATGAAGAAGAAAAAAAAAATCTAGTCCTTGGAAATCAAGTTCATGGGCACTTTTGAAAACACATTAATTCAAAACATCTGCGAGGATTTTATCTTTAAAAAACCCAGGTGTCTAAAACTTAAGAAGACAAAAATACATACATAAGATTTTAGGAAGCAAGTTTCTGAAAACAGGCTTCTAGCAGAAACAAACTTTCACAAATAAAATGTAGTTGGCGTTATGCATCTTTATTTTCCATGGATTCCTCCTGTTGGCCTTCAACAAAGAAGGATGGAATTTTTAGGTGAGTCTCATCAGATTTTCCAAAAGGCTAATAAATGAAATGAGGGGATTCCAGGCAAAATAAAGTCTCTAGGAGGCTTTCTGACATGGATCTATTGAAAAATTCCAGTTTTTCTTAATTTAAAATTTAATGGCAGTAGACCCAAAGCAGTCAGACCTTGAGGTGATGGCATCATAACCTCGTGGTATCATACCAGGCTTGAATAACTCAAGACATAGGTGGTTGTGTTTCTATGAAATGACAAGCTCAGGTTTTATCTAATTTGGAAAAGACCCTGATGTTGGGAGGAATTGGGGGCAGGAGGAGAAGTGGACGACAGAGGATGAGATGTCTGGATGGCATCACCGACTCGATGGATGTGAGTTTGAGTAAACTCCAGGAGTTGGTGATGGACAGGGAGGCCTGGCGTGCTGTGATTCATGGGGTCACAAAGAGTCAGACACGACTGAGCAACTGAACTGAACTGAACTGAGAAAGATTACCAAGAATTTAGCCAAAGGAGTACATGTTACTGCATCTAAACATATTTGAAGATCGTGTAAAATGTGTGAGTGTGCACACACACGCAGAATGAGTAAGTGTCTTCAGCTGCTGCTAAGTTGCTTTAGTTGTGTCCGACTCTGTGCGACCCCAGAGATGGCAGCCCACCAAGCTCCTCCGTCTCTGGGATTCTCCAGGCTAGCATATTGGAGTGGGTTGCATTTCCTTCTCCAATGCATGCATGCATGCTAAGTCATTTCAGTCGTGTCTGACTCTGCGACCCTATGGATAGCAGCCCACCAGGCTCCTCTGTCCCCGGGATTCTCTAGGCAAGAACACTGGAGCGGGTCTCCAGCTTGCTAGCATATGTATTCACTCCTATTACTATGACTAGGTCAGCCTGGACATAATCTAAAAAAATGTCCTTTTTCTTGAAGTGATTGTGGCTTTGTAGCTATGTTTTTTGCAACATCTACAAATTCAATACCAGCTAACTGCTACACTAAAATTGTGTCTCCAAGAGAGACACTATCGGTGTTTTGCAAAGCGCTGCTGCTTCCCTCCTCTCTCTGTTAGACATGGTCTAATGGGTTTAGAAAATGACATTCAAGATGCTGCTTTGCCAATTAGAACTTCCGCTACCTGATTCTTGAAGGACATAAGCATGCCTAATTGTGTGCTCAGCCATTTTATTAAGTTGTTTTGAGTGCTGAAAGTCTCTTAACCTTCAGAGAGACCCATATTCATAAAAAATAAATGTTTTGAGGAAAAAAACAACTGGAGAAAAAAGAAGACACTTAATTCCAAATGGAAGTTCTATTCATTTCTGAAACACACAGAATTTTATTAATCTACCAAAGCAAAAGCAGCCTACAGACTTGCACAGATATTTTCTGCAACCTGTCTTGACAACGTGGTAAGTGCTGTTCTGGGTAGCTGAGGGGGAAAGAGAGCATTGTCTTGCTAGGGGCAGGACTTACTCCCAAACCATTTTTTGATAGTGAGAGATGAACAAATAGGACTTAGATGCATCCTCTCCCCTGGATTAATTGGTCCTCTGCTGCTGCTGCTGCTAAGTCGCTTCAGTCGTGTCTGACTCTGTGTGACCCCATAAACTGCAGCCCACCAGGCTCCCCTGTCCCTGGGATTCTCCAGGCAAGAACACTGGAGTGTTTGCCAGTTGCCTGGCAAACTTAAATCTGGGGTCTTGGACTTTTCTGATGATGATGCAATGGTTAGGAATCTGTCTGCCAATGCAGGGGACACAGGTTCGATCCCTGGTCCGGGAAGATTCCACATGACCTGGAGCAATTAACCTCATGTGCCTCCACTACTGAGCCTGTACTCTAGAGCTTGTACTCCGAAGCCCACGCACCCTAGAGCCCATGTTCCACAAGAGAAGCCGCTGCAATGAGAATCCTGTGTACTACATGAAGAGCAGCTCCCACTCGCCTCAATTAGAGAAAAGCCTGTGAACAGCAATGAAGACCCAGTACAACAACAGCAGCAAAAACTAGGGTTCCCTACCAGGGAAATTATTTCATGCAAGGAACAGAATTCCTCAGTATCAAACTCCTTCTCTTTAGCTTTATTTTTCAAATTTCCAAGTATTTTTAAAGTTTTTATTGAATTTGTTACAATATTGCTCCTGTTTTACGCTCTGGCTTTTGGGCCTGGAGGCAGGTGGGACTGTAGCCCTCTGTCCAGGGACTGAACCTGCACTCCCTGCATTGGGAGGTGAAGTTTTATTCAGTGGACCGCCAGGGAAGAGCCATCCTTAGCTTTCTTTTAGAGCGTCTCTTTCTCAAAGTTTAGGAGGTTACAGAGTATGTTAAACTCTTGAAAAGTCCTGAGGCAGAGGAGGGACAAGATACGCTGCTGCCAGCCTTCCAAGGCAGCCCGTTGTTAACCAACCCCACCTGGATCCTCATGTGGGACACACTTAGTGTGATCGCAACCTTGCTTCGGGAAGCCTGTGTGAGGACACAGGTCAGATGGTAGCTCCCCGGTTCTCCCTCTCCATTTCAGAGATGTTTCCTATAAACTTCACTGATGGGCCCATTTGGGAACACTGCCAGCTCCCTCCGGACCTGCCCCTCCAATTCTAGACCATCCATGTGTGTTTCTCACTTTGGGAGGCTTTTCTGTTCTGCTCTCTACCTTCTGGTTCTAGTGCCAATCACCACTCTCCCCCAGCCACCCCCCTCCCCAAAGGCTTTCTGAGGCTGCTCCCTTTGTGATTGGCATCTCATTAATGAAGAAGGGCTGGTGTCTCTCTCATTACAGTTACAGTGAGTGAGAGGACCTCAGAACTAATTTACTTGCTCTCACTAGGGAAGACACTTCCTTCCATCAAGAAGTTCACTTTCCTGCTGCCTGTGGCAATAAAAGAACCCGTTTTGTTTTAACATTAATAAGGTGAGAGAATAGAGAATTTCCAAAAGAAATTAGAAAGGCAAGAGGGTAGGTGTCGGCCCATGTAAGTTTCCCAAAAGCAGGCCTGATGCTGGAGTTCTGAGAGGGAGCTTTGATTCGCAACAATAAAGATGACTCTAGAAAGGCTGGCAGGCAGATGAGAAACTAGCCTCTCACGGAGTCTGGGGTGCAGAGCAGGGGATATGGGTTCTAGTCCTGGGTCCTACGTCCCTGAGTGACCTTCGCTCAGTCTTTGACTTTCTCCAGTTTTCTCTTTTATTTTCAGTAAAACACAGGGAATGAATAAACTGATCTCTTAGGGTTCTCCCAACTCTGAGATTTTAATATTTTATAAGTGAGCCTCTGGACTATTTAAAACTTTTTTCCTGTTTGGAGTGAGTCTTTATCTCTGGCAACAAATTAGAAATTCCTCCAGAATTAAAGAGCATGGAATGGAAATCATTTGACTTCTCCAGCTGAAAAGGTCAACTAGATTCAGAAATGTACTCCAAGCCTGCACCGTCTACGTGGAAATCTAATTAGAGATCATACTCCATTGGCTGAAAGGGATCAAACTTATCCAAATTTTTTTTAATTACTCTGAGTTACTAATTCATTTATCTTTTGACTTACAGGAAATCCCACTCATTGATAAAGCTCTGCTTTGACACTCTGCTCACATAATATACCTTCCTTCCCAAACACATTACTTTATGATCGTGTCCCTTTATCATGTTGTGTTTAAAATGCCTTGTCATTTAAGAAAGCATAAAAGGGACATCTTAAAAAATGTGTCCATCGTGTAGCTGAGATGAATTCTGTGCCTGGAACCAGAAGTGTGCCCTGTTGATGTCTTGCCTCAGTGAATGGAGGGCAGCCTAGAGATCATTACTGCCAAAGACAGCATCCCGTGTAGCCTTGATTCTATCTGAATGGGCATGTGGATGTTATGTTTCAATATAGTTGGCTAAAGCAGTGGAAATCAAATGGTTACATTAGGCAAAGAATGGGAAGACCCTCCAATCTATAGCATATTTCTAATTCTGTTCTCTCTCTTTTGCTGAAACAGGCTATTGGAAAATAGGAGAATCAAGTTTTCAGTTTGGTTTTGTATCTTTGATATCCATGGGTCCCTGCTCCCGAGATTCCCCACTGAACCCAGTGAAAATTAATTCCATGGGTACCCACTGATTTGGCCTAGGAGAACTCGAGATCACCTTAGAATCACGGTCTTCCTGTCATTCTCCAAACTCATACTTACTTGTACCAGTTCCTAAGTATTGCCCTAGGGTACTGACAACCTTTTCTCCTACTTACAGTTTTTGAATGAAATTAAAACTAATCCTCTCTGGCTTGGCTAGGTCTTGTGCAAGACTCCCACACCCCACAATCAAGGCCTTGCGATGTGGTGGCAGAAGGCAGAGCCAAGCCACCACACCTCCATCATGATGTGGACAAGGATTTTTTTTTTTTTTTTTGGTCTCCTGTGTAGCAGCTTGAAAACCTGAGTCACAGAACCTCGCTTATGCAAATCATCAGGTTCTCCTTCTCAGCCAGGACATCAGCCCCTCCATTTCAAGGGGATGAACAAGGTATGAGTGCACTTGAGAATGAAGATTAAAATCTTCAGCTTTCCCCCCAGAATCTCCCTAGGTTAGTGTGTTCCGGCTTCACTTTCCCCTATACCATGGGGCTGTAAATCTTCTAATGCTGGTATTTTACTCTGCTAGTAAGAAGAAGAATTTAAAAAAAAAAAAAAAAGAATCAAAGGCAAGAAGGCAAGAGACAGGGGACCAATTTTCAGGTCATCCTTTCCTTCTTAAAAGAAGGGATTTGCCTGCAGTGTCTGTAATTTAGAAGGTTTTAATGAGTGGCTTCTAAATTATTTATTACTCATCGAAAGTCATAAACATCCCTGCCTAAACCATTATGAAATTATCTGGGCAGGAGTCAAATGGTTCAAACATTTGGCACTTTTTTTAACTGGACTGTTGTTGAAAACAGCTCTGATCTGTGAATAAAACTTCTTTTCCTTCCTCGTTACCCAGGATTGTGTGTGAGCATGGGAGTCTGTATTTGATTACTGACATGACATAAGGCATCTTAGCTTTGTAATTTGTTCTTTTGCAGACTTTCGACTTCATAAGCAAGTCCAAAATTAGTTGAAAAAAAAAAAGATAAAAAAAATTTAAAAAGCCATCAGCAGAATATACAAACTGGATATTCAAGCAGAAGTGTTTGAAATGCCTGAGCCTCCTTTCAAAGAGCTTCCCGCTGTCAAGCCCAAACACCCAGACAGGTAGACTGCTGTGAAATATGTAGGCGATGCCTGCTGCCTGATTTTCAGATGGCGAGCAGGCATTTGAAAGCATCAAAGTTCCCTGTATAGATGTGTGTACATTAATCCCAGCTCCTCTGATCTCCACACTCGCCTATTGTAACTTGCTGTTTAATAGATGGTCAAACTTTGCCCTTCATAGACTGCATTTTTTTTTTTTTTTCCCAAGGATCTGCTTCTCTCCCAGGAGCTTCTTGCTGGGGCCGAGTTTTAAAAGTTTTTCATTCCCGGGCTTGTGCTATGGCACTGGGTCACCCTTTGAATTCTGCGCTTTTGAACACCTCACTTGTTGGCTGGCTTTTCCTCACCCTGGTGCCGGTGTCTGTATGTGGCTCCGCTCAGAGCTCTCCAGCCATGGAGCATCCGCCATGAGCCAGCCCTGATACAAATCATTACCAGCCACAGCCCTTGCCCTGTAGGAGCCTGTAATGTGATGGGAGAGAGGAGACGGACATCAAAGGCCATAAACTGGCCGCCCACAGGTCGTGGATGGCCCACAGAGCTGTTTTGCCTGCACTGTGTTTTAAATTTGGATTAGTAGCCAATATATATAAGAAAGTTGGGAAATTTTAGTTAGATGTCTGTACTTCCAGCTTCTCCTGGAAAATTGGAAGATGTGATTGCATGGGGCTTTCTACCTGCATGTGGCCTGTTTTAGATGTTCTTTCTCAACTCAGGTGAGCGACAGATGACATTAAGCCCCTTAGACATGGCTGCCTTATTATCTTTATGTTACCCGCTGGGCCACTGGCCTTTTGAGTTGGTGACCCGTGGTAAGGACACACACAAAGGCAGATAATGATAACTGGCGTACTTGGGAAACACCAGCAGATGCTAAAGAGATGTCAGCTCATTTAATTGTCCCAACACATCGACAAGGCTAGGATTCTAATAACGGCTTCCCTGGTGGCTCAGTGGCAAAGAATCTGCCTGCAATGCAGGAGACCCAGGCTCAGCCCCTGGGTTGGGAAGATCCTCTGGAGAAGGAAATGGCAACCTACTCCAGTATTCTTGCCTGGAGAATTCCATGGACAGAGGAGCCTGGCAGGCCTCAGTCTATGGGGTCCCAAAGAGGCGGACATGACTAAGTGACTAAAACACACAACACACAGGATTCTAATACTCATTTTGCACAAGCGAAAATTGAGGCTCCCTGCTCTTAAGTAACTTGCAGTATTTCACACAGCTGATGAGTACAGAGTTGGGTGTTGGAACTAGAGCTATTAGCTTTGAAGCACCTTTCCAATTAGCAATGCACACTTCCTGGGAAGGGTGTACCAAGAGCTCTTGGACCCACCTCTCTTCTCTCATTCTCACTCAGTGATGCTAGGCCTCAGCCACACTTAACTTCTCACTGTATCCCAGATAGCCTATATCATTTTACCTCTTCTTGCCTTTGCATAGCCTTTTCCCTCTGCCTTGAATGCTTTCTTCTTACCTTTCCTTCTGGACTTGGAAATGCCTCCCCACCTTGCAAAACCCAGTTTAACTGTCAGGTCCTCTGTGAAGGTTTACATGAAACCCTGAGTCTGTCATTCTGACCTTGCAGCTCTTGCAGCTTCCATTCTTATTTTTTCAGTGTCCTATGGTAGAAGGTCAAAGTCTCCTCTTGGGTGATCGCCAGGTCCTTAAAAGCAGGATCATATCACATTCATCCCTGCACCCCACATGCCTAGCACAGGTGCTTGATATGCAGTAGGTATTCAACTCAGGGTGGTCTATGGAATGGAGTGAGCTGAACCATACACCTGTCCAAGTCTCCCTAGGGAAGTAAAAATTAACTTGGAAGGGTCAACAGTACATTTCATGTGTGTTTTAGTTTATATTCTCCTGCCCCATCACTGAATGCTGACTTATCCTCCACACTCAACACTTAACAAGACTGCCACTCACTCTTCCAGTGTCAGATAGCTGTATACAAGCACTACTTTCAATACCCAGATAAGTTTATCAAATGGCTTCAGAATGAAAACACTTTAGAAACTTCCTGGGCATCATGTGGATAATAAGAAACTGGCATATGTGCACTGCAGGAGCATGACACAGCTGTAAACTCAGTCAGGAAATGACCAAGAGCCTGTGAAGATATACAAAAGGATAGCAGGTGTGACCAGGGGTGAGCTGAGGACTGGCCTAACATCTCTTTCCCATATCCACTCTGAATAGAGAGATTTCCCTCCAAATCACTGGCTTCAACTGACCTTCCCAATTTTATTGTTTACTCCCATACTATCTCTGAACATGTAAAATAATCGTCTTGACAGCAAACCACTAAAGGCCTCATTAAATAACTTACGGAATAGCATAAGCATGGAATAAACCAAACCAGAGCCCAAAGCTTAAACTCCATCTCGTGCTCGACTTGTAAGTAAGTGGTAAATTAAAGAGCAGGCACACAGACAAAGCAGGAAGGCTGGTCTTATAAAATGGATTTGTATTCTCTCTAATGAACTCATCACATGTAGACAATGAGAAAGGAATGAGCAGGCAAGAGGGAAGAGTTGACTGTGGCATTGAATTATTAAAGGTGAGAAACATGTCTTCTCACAGAAGGGTTATTTCAAGAGAGGATACATAGGAGAGGCAGTAATGCATTGAAGGGAGTTGTAATCAGCATATTTTTGTTCCTCAACCTGAGCAAAGCTTCATTGAATGTGCACTACAGGTGTGGTTATTTCTAAAACATGAACAGAGCCTAAGGAATTATGACCAACATCATCACCAGGCCAATGATGCCCTCAGTATCATAGGATGTATGGTGGATTGGTATATGGCACAGATGACATTAAAAAAAATTATTTTTCCTAGTGTTAAGGGAGGGCAAAGAAAGTCCATTCTTTTCCCTTAGAAACAGATTCTTAACTGCTAGTGCGGGAAAAAGGGAAATTAGCTTCCATGATCAATATTTGTTAGGCAAAATACTCTTTAATTGAGTTAGAATGAAAGTAAATGTGCAAACTGCTATTTAAAGATAACTGTCTTGATAAGTTCTTTGCAAGTACAGTATGAAGCAGAAAACCTGTTAACTATTTTGTTTCTTTATTCACCAAGATCAGGTGCTGTTAAGGGATGGAAGTCTGGGAGAGAGGAATCTGGACCAGTGATATCTTGAGAAGTTTGTAAAAAGAAACAGCGATATCTGAATATGTAGACCAATATTTGGTTAGGATTTAGGGGATGATCTTCAGTCAGTTCAGTTCAGTTCAGTTCAGTTCAGTTGCTCAGTTGTGTCCGACTCTTTGTGGCCCCATGAATTGCAGCACGCCAGGCCTCCCTGTCCATCACCAACTCCTGGATACAAGTTCATGGTTCATGTGTTGCTGAAGCCTGGCTTGGAGAATTTTGAGCATTACTTTACTAGCGTGCTGCTGCTGCTGCTGCTAAGTTGCTTCAGTCGTGTCCGACTCTGTGTGACCCCATAGACGGTAGCCCATGAGGCTCCCCCATCCCTGGGATTCTCCAGGCAAGAACACTGGAGTGGGTTGCCATTTCTTTCTCCAATGCATGAAAGTGAAAAGTGAAAGTGAAGTCACTGAGTCATGTCCGACTCAGGGACCCCATGNGACCCCATAGACGGTAGCCCATGAGGCTCCCCCATCCCTGGGATTCTCCAGGCAAGAACACTGGAGTGGGTTGCCATTTCTTTCTCCAATGCATGAAAGTGAAAAGTGAAAGTGAAGTCACTGAGTCATGTCCGACTCAGGGACCCCATGGACTGTGACCCACCAGGCTCCTCCGTCCATGGGATTTTCCAGGCAAGAGTGCTGGAGTGGGGTGCCATTACCTTCTCTGTACTAGCGTGTGAGATGAGTGCAATTGTGCGGTAGTTTGAGCATTCTCTGGCATTGCCTTTCTTTGGGATTGCAATGAAAACTGACCTTTTCCAGTCCTGTGGCCACTGCTGAGTTTTCCAAATTTGCTAGCATATTGAGTACAGCACTTTCACAGCATCATCTTTCAGGATTTGAAATAGCTCCACTGGAATTCCATCACCTCCACTAGCTTTGTTCATAGTGATGCTTTCTAAGGCCCACTTGACTTCACATTCCAGGATGTCTGGCTCTAGGTGAGTGATCACACCATCGTGATTAATGGGTTGTGAAGATCTTTTTTGTACAGTTCTTCTGTGTATTCTTGCCACCTCTTTTTAATATCTTCTGCTTCTGTTAGGGGATGATCTTAGACCAGCAGAATTAACATCCCTTGAATGTACCAGTCACCAGGTAAGAGAAGTAAATTCTTTCTTCCTGGTCTTTCCAGGAGTCAGATATTGATGGTCCAAACCCCAAAATAACTGGCTTGATTCTCTGAAATCTGAGGTCCATTGAGAACCATCTTGAAAACTTACTATGAGCAGTTTATATAGAACTCAACCCTTGGGCTTCCCTGGTGGCTCAGTGATAAAGAATTCACCTGCCAATGCAGGATACACAGATTTCATCCCTGGTCTGGGAAGATGCCACATGCTGTGGAGCAACTCAGCCCATGCACCATTATGACTGAAGCCTGTGCCCTGACGTCTGTGCTCTGCAACAACAGAAGTCATTGCAATGAGAAACCAGCACGCTATAACTCAAGAGCAGCCCCCACTTGTCGCAACTAGAGAAAAAAGCCTGCATGCAGCAACGAAGACCCAGAATAACCAAAAATAAATAAGTAAATAAATAAAATTATTAAAAACAAAAACCTCAAACAGTCCAGCCTCTATCCTCTGGGCCTTCTCTGAAGAGGCTAGTAGGTTTTTCTACTTCTTCTCCTCTAATAATAAACCACCCAGTGTCCCCCTCAAATCTCTCCCTACTGTTTCCTAGCCCCTGCATTTTTCAAGCTTCTTTCATTTTTCCTGTGTATGCTGACTCCCTAGTTCCCCTCTACTAAATTATGCGCTATTATTTCCACATCCTGAAGAACTCACAGCTGAAGCATTATTTCTAACCTTATTTTGTATTCCTAGCATGTGCTATAACCTGTTTTGAGTTTTATTTGCAGTCAAGATGCTGACACAGCTCCAATTTTGTTTTCCTACTTTGCTTGGGTAGGAGTGTTCATTACTCTGGTACCAGGGTACAGAAGAAAAGTCATTTTAAAAGGCACAGTTTATACCTCCGTTAAGGGACATTTTGTCTCTGAATGCTGCCCATTAATATTCTTAAAACTACAAATGTTCAAGAAATAGGTAACATGTTCTTGGAGGAAACACAAAAGATTTTAATGAAAACTGAACATTGTAGTGGTCCAATGTTAATTTCATATCATGCCTTCTTATGTCAAGCTTAAACAATTTGTCTGCAATGCAGGAGACCTGGGTTCGACTCCTGGTTGGGAAGATCCCCTGGAGAAGGGAATGGCAACCCACTCCAGCATCCTTGCCTGGAGAATTCCATGGACAGAGGAGCCTAGCAGGTTATAGTCCATGGGGTCGCAAAGAGTCAGACACAACTGAGAGACTTTCACTTTCACTATTACATCAGATCTCCTTTTTACTTAACTTTCCAGCACAAACAAGCGGGTGGAGAAAGCCTAGAAGTTGGGGGTTTGTCAGAAATGATGTTTTCAAAGCCCAGTCCCAGCTCGACATTAATCAGCCTTCCTAGGGTGAAATTCTTCATTTGTGATACTGTTGAATTTGTGGTAAATGTTAAGGCACATCTTATAACCAGGTAATTACCTTATAACCAGTTAATTCATGCATTTCACCTATAGGGAGTCCTTTAGATGGGGCATGTATTTCCACTGAGCTTTCCCATAAAGAAACATATATGATGAGTAAGGTTTCATAATACCTCAGGTCTTTATATTTGATTTTTAGACTTCATTTTGGAAGAGATTTATACTCATGAGCTTCTATTTCAAAACTGGGTGACCTGGTAAGATACAGGATACCCCTTACCCCTGAATTTTAGATACATAATGAAGAATTTCTCTATAAGTATGTCCCATGCAATATTTGAGATGTAACAATTATTCTTTGTTCACCTAAAATCGAAATCTAACTAGATGCTCTGTTTTGCTTTGTGTGTTTTTCTAAATCTGACACCCCTATCTGCAGTGTGTAAGAAGAGACAGGCTTCATCTCTTAAACAAGGACTTCTAAGCCTTTCCTTCATACGCTGACTCTGACTCTCTTCTCTCTGCCTTCTTTTCTTCTATATCTGAGCTCTTCTCCCTCCTCCTGTGCTCCAGTTACCAGCCTCTGAGTTTGGGTTATTTTTCCATCTGGAAAGCCTCCTTTCCTTCTCTCTCCCTGCCTTATTCAAAGGTACCTCTTCCGAGAAGTCTTCCCGGAACATCCAGCCAAAAGTAACCTCTGGCCGCATTTAGATTCAACTTTCTCTCTGGACCATACAGTGGTAACTCTTACAGGTGAGGAGCCTGAGTAATCATTTCCCCGGTATGTTGCACTCTTTCTACGAAGGGACAAGCTCCTGGGTGAAAGCAGCTTTACCTTATACCTTTTGTACGCTTTATAGGGTCTAGCCCTAGGCTTTGTGGTCAGTGACCCCCAGATACCTCGTGGTTTCAAAAGTGACTGTTGATTGTCACAGAGTCCATCCCTTCTGCAGCTTCCAGTTCGCTTGGTTTCTTGCATGGAGGGAAGGCATAGCACCTTCTCCACAGTATGAGCCACTGGCCACAGTGGAAGCCCTCGCACATGCATTCAGCTACAGGCATGATAAAAAGTTTCACGGCCAGATCCACTTCATGGATTTACTCATGGACACACAAGTAAGTAATGCAAAACTCCATCTTCCAACTTCAGATGCCTCATCTGGGAGAAGGTCTTGGTAGCCACCTGCCTCCCAGGTCCTAAGGATACGTGTGATCTTGGAAAAGATAGGTAACATGATGTCTGGAGTGCATTTAGTGATGAGGATAAGAACATAAGATAAACTTCTCTAAAGTATATACTGTTTAACCTGGATGTTTAGGTTCCTCAAGAGGATTTCCAACTTAATGCCAGCATTATATCTTCACATCATGACTGACAAGATGTGTCCTAAAAGTGACATAAGTGGAGAGAAAACCAGCTAGGCAGCATGTGCCAGGCTAAGCTGGGGTCCTATGTGACAGTCTCTGGGAATTTACACTCACAAACTATATCGCACAATGGTCTGGATTTAGAAATTCTCAGAGAAGGAAATTCTAGGAAGAACACAACAATAATACTGGCTTTAACTTTCTTGGAAAGCTATTTTGTTATTTTTCGATTCTGCTTTTCTCTATATGCCTATTGGTCACCACACCTCGTGGGAGCCATTAATTGTCTCAAGAACCAGGGCTCTTGGAACAGGGTGGCAAGGCAACAGGTGATCCACACCCCTTGTTAGGAACTTGCTTTCCCTTTTTGCTCTGGTTTCCTTGCTGCAAAGACAGAGGGGCTTTCATTTACCTGGTAGCCATACAGTAGGGTGAACGACCCACAGGGTAGCTAAGCCAAGGTGGCCCAGTGCTCTCACAAAGCCTCCTGTAGCCACTGGATGGGCAGGCTGTCTGTCCGCTGTGTACCCGCTCCTCATGCCCACATTCCAGACTCAATGAGTGGAAATCTAGTCTCACATCCACACCACAGCAGCACATTAAAATGTCTTCGATTAAGCCCTGGATTAGCATGTGCCCTGACTTTATCTTAATTGCTGATTAAGATTAATCCCTCTAGAGAGTTTTCCAAGGCTGCTCTATTACCATGGGGTGAATCACTGAATGTTTGGGGTTGTGAGTGCCATTTAGTTTCCTTGGACTAAAATAGGAGATCCAGACTCTCCACGCCTCAGAGGAAGGGGCTCTTCATTGTTCTCTGAAAACCACACTGACAGCTCATTTGCACCTAAAGTTTCGGGGGAATGAAGAAGCCTTGATCCATCATGACAGGTCTATGTGAGCCACAGCACAAAAGCCATGGGCTTTCAGGTGGTCTCTTGGCTCTAAATGTCTATGGTGAATTCTGGCCTGAAGAATGATATTCTGATCCACACAGTTCTGACTTTATTATTCACAGTGACTTGCTTAAACATTTTTTCCCCCTCTTTTCCTAAACGGATACGCATACTTTATCCTATGAACTGTCTGAGGATAATGTGTAGACAGCATGGTTCTTGAGCCTAAATACTTCAGTGTCTTTCTTAGGAGTAGAAATGTTCTCTTACATAACCACAGGTATCAACTTCATCAATTACAGGACTACAATGAACTGTATCTACTCTATCAACTCACTTTGAGATCTGCTTCACTAAATAATAACAGAGTATCTGTTAAGATCTGGTTACAAAAGAGAGGTGGAAATCAAGAGAAAGAAATAATATTTTCAAGGAAGAGTGAGAAAACTCTTTACCTTGAAGAAAGAGAAACGAGAAACAACCTGCAGTTTACACAGCAGCAGTAGAGTCAAGACAGGCTCAGGAACTCAGGCAGTCAGCTTTTCTGTCCTGCTAGTCTCAGACCGTGTTCTGCAGGGCCCCAGGGTCACAGGCGCCCCTCAGGGGTGGGCGGTGGAGGGCAGGGGCGGGCGGAGTGGCTGGAGTTCTCGCCCACCCATTGCCTCTGTCTTTTGAAGGAAAAAAAAATGCCATTGCTAACAAGCATTTCAAGACTGGTCATGAAGGAGCACACGTAGTTAAATAAAAGGCCAACAAGGCCAACCTCTGGCCATTGAATTGATAAGAGCTTAAGGAGTCAAGGAAGAACAGGTCAGTCTCGACTCTGCGATCATTAAGAGACATCTGCCCCACCGGACTTGACACAGCCCTGTCTAGATATGGAGACTTCCCCAGTGCAGCAGCCAAGAAATCTTTTTTTCTTTCCTTCCTTTTTATTGGTGTGCTCAGGCATTTGTGTGGTGTGTAGTGAAAACTTGATGCTAGGGACTTCTCTGGTGGTCCCGTGGTTAAGAATCTGCCTTCCAATGCAGGAGGCACAAGTTCAGTTTCTGGTCAGGGAACTAAGATCCCACATGCTGCGGGGCAATGAAGTCCACTTACTGCGACTACTGAGTGACAGTTAGAGAGAAGCCCGCATCGTGATGAAGAGTCAGGGCACCGCAGCTAAGACTCGGCCAAGAATAATAAATTAATTTTTAAGAGATGACAGCTGCACCTATTTCACATCCTTTCTCTCAGGTTTAAGATGGCAATTGTTTATGAAGTGCTGTGTGGCTATCTGGGGAGGCATACATCAGGCGCATTCAGCAGCCATGGGAAGGCCACTAAGGTGGGGCACGTACCCCTGGCCTGACTCCAATCTGAGAAGCTGGCCGATACCTGTGGCTTTTGAGATTCCTAACAGGGCAGTCCCCTGCTTTATATACCAGGGAACCTAATCCTGTTACTGCTCGGATGAATCAGCTTTTTCTCAGACCACATGGGTCAGATGAGTCTGTGTAGTGCTTATCAATGTCAAGGTCAGCCTTACTTTTCTTGCTCAGATGCACGGCCCCCTTTCATGATGTCTACATCTGAGAATGTCTTCATTTAGGAGCCATTCCTGGAAACTGCTTAATTCTGAAAAGCTAACATCAGAGATCTCAGGAGGATCCTAGGAGGCCAACCTCCTTCTTGGATCCTCCACCAAACACACCGTTCTAAAGACTCCTCCTCACACAGTTGTTGGCATTCCGGCTTCTTAGGAGAGTCTACTCCTGGAAAAGAGAAAGTCACTGCTTCATTTCCTTCCTTCGCTTACTGACCTGAGGAGTCACTAGTCATTAGCCTAAATAGCACTTGGGAGTTCCAATGGATGTACCCCTGTGAACGTCACTCAAATGTCTCACAGCTTTCATCTTTCTTTACACTGAGGTCTTGAGAAAGGCCACAACTGTCAATAGTATTTCTGAATGGACAGAAGTCATTTATGGTCTCTAAGTGTTCTAGCCTGCCCCCTCCCACGGTAATCTTGTTTTCATCCTGAAGCAGAGCATAAAAATTGAGGACGAAGCGCTCTCTCTCTTAAACCCACAAGTTAGCCATGTTCCTTAGATTCTGTTACAAAACAACTATTGGCTTTAACTGGAAACTTGAAAATTTAGGGTAATTGTAGTATCAATTCATGATTACTCAACACATTTCCTCAACTTTCTTTATGACTGATATTTTGAGTCTATTACTGTAACCTTCTCTGAATAAAGTGTGTTGTCCTGAAACAGTGGGGTCTGAGACACCCCACACCTCTAACGTTTCTCATCTATGAATCACATGGTTGCCAAAATATCTTTCCCCTCTTCTTTCAATCCTTCTCTCTTAAACTCCCTTCACTTCTACTTCCTGGATCTGCCTTCGGCATCTGCAGTAACATGACTCTAAACGAATGGGATTTCCACGTTATTCTGGTCTGAGCTGCAAATGATTAGATTCCCTACTGAGCCCTGATGGCAGTATTACTAGGCTTTAACTTGATGAGACTGACTTCGTTAATAGAATTCTCTCTTCTGCTGTTTGACTATGTTAATGTTGCTAAAAGAAGAAGAAGAAAAAAAAAACACGAAAAAACCTGATTTTCCTATATGTAAGCTATTTTCAAATTTACATGAGGGGTTCTCCTAACAGATCTGCAATCTTTCTTCCTATGTAGACACTAAAATTACGTGTTTGTTTTTCTCCCTATCTAAAAACCGATATCTTGTGAGGCACTCCACGAGGAGTACTTAGATTTAGTTCTGATTAAAATTCCGCTTGGATATTTCTGTCCTAAGCTCGAAGACCTCTTTTCCTACTTTCCCTTTCTGCTCTTCATCCCTCCCTTATTACCCTTACTCAAGGCATTTGTGTACACAAGTACACACACGTGCACGCATGTGCACGCATGCACACACACACACACACACACACACACACACACACACACACTTCATTTGTGCCTACCTTGGAACAGATCTGAGCCAACATATTCCCTGGGGGTCCAGTGGTCTCTTTTCCTATTAATGAACAGTATGTTGTTGCAGATTCATGGAGGGCTTAATTGAATAAACATAGAAAGATGAATATGCTTATGGGATATCAAACCTCCTTAGGTTTACAGTTACTGACATAGAAGAATGATCTTGTGCAGCATCCGTGCTCTTTCACAGTTGGGACATTATGGAGTACAATGTCACAGGGAAAACGTTGCCTGCATTGAGCTTCAACTCTGACTCCATCTTCTCCATCCCCAAGTGCTGGGGGAAGGCGTCAGATTTGCAGATGTCAGCAATGCCGGTGTGTGAACTAGTTCAACCTCAAATTCTGTGGCTTAGTCCTTATCGGTGATTCGACGGGAACCTGAAACTTTGTTGAAGGGGAAGGCATTTTGCTAGCTCAGTGAGAAGTTAGTTCAAACGGCACCCAGGATATTGTGATCATCAACAAGCTTGAGGTGGAGGGACTCAAAACCAACTTGCAGGAGCGAGCATCTCCCCAGCCCCCAAGCTCACACCTTCCCGGTCACTGTTCTGCTCTCTGTCCCTTGATACTTTCCATAGATGCTCTTCATACTGTGTCCTCTGCATTTCCAACCCCACACTCACGGGCAAAAAAAAAAAGAAAAAAAAAGTCCACAATAAGAGAACAGAATCAAATCCAGCTGGTAAATCAGACAGTTTACTTTGCGATATGATTTAATAGGGACTGGCCCTTAAGCACCTCCCTCACCGGCCATGCCCTGGGCCTGACTCCAGTACTCCTCTGAGTTAAGGAA
Organism: Neotragus pygmaeus; assembly: GCA_006410875.1. Lineage (NCBI taxonomy): Eukaryota > Metazoa > Chordata > Mammalia > Artiodactyla > Bovidae > Neotragus > Neotragus pygmaeus. The sequence continues at coordinate 174,201 of SJYV01025490.1, forward strand.
TTAACACCATGAATTCCACCATCCTGAACCCATGGGAGGCATTGCTAACCAACCACAGAACTCTTTCTCATTCCTCATACTTCAAGCAGTCACCACCAATCCACTGGAGTTGACATGGCATCTGAATTCTATTTACCTTCCTAGATTAAGGCAGTGAGAAAGCCTGGACTTCAGGGGCTTACATTTCAGCTCCATTACTTAAAAGCAGTGATTTTGGCCAAGTTATTCTGTGCCTCAGTTTCGTTAAGGGCAAAATGAGGACAATTAGAGCCTCTTTCTCATATGTTTTGAGTATTAAATGAATTAGTATTCTAAAATCCTGAGAACACTACCTGGCCTACTTCAAAAGGGATGTATGTNTTGGCCAAGTTATTCTGTGCCTCAGTTTCGTTAAGGGCAAAATGAGGACAATTAGAGCCTCTTTCTCATATGTTTTGAGTATTAAATGAATTAGTATTCTAAAATCCTGAGAACACTACCTGGCCTACTTCAAAAGGGATGTATGTGTTTGCTATTGTCATTATTGTTCAAACACAAGTATCACTCAGGAGGGAAGTATTACACTGTATTATCACATGCCCTTCATATTAAATGGGTCTGTCAGACTGCTAGCTAGGTACTCTCCTAATAAAGTCTTTAGGAGGAAGAAAATAGAGTAGGGCAACTCCGTCCTGGCCTTTGGAGATGCCAGTGGATGCCAGGTGGAGAGTGAAGGGCTGAGGAGCTAGGAACACAAGCTGAGAGTTGAGTGAGTGCTGGGTAGAAAGAAAGGAGGGAGCATTACATAATTCACAACCCAGCTTTCTCAAAACACATGTGTTTTCCCTGCTCCTTTTCAATTAAGCAAACCAAACCGGGACAGTAGAGCTTAGATCCCCAGCCTAAAGGTTTTCAATCAAGCCATGGATGCAAAAAGTAGAGACAAGGTCTGGGTTCTCAAAGTTTGGGGTCCAGATCTAGTTGGGAGAGTAGAGGAATTGTAAATCCTCTGATCATTATCTGCACCAACCACTGTCCAAAAGCTACATCAAGAGCAGTGAAATCACTGTCTCTGGATTAATGGTCTATTCTCAGCTTCGTACTTAAACCAGCAATTGGCCTCCCCTTTATCTGTTCTTTTTCCTCCTTCCCTTAGCTCTTAACATTTTCTAATACAACTATATCATTTACTTATTTCTCATAGATTTTGCTAATTGTCTTCTCTCTGTAGGAATAGAAGCAACTCAAAGGCATGGATATTTGTTTGTTGTTGATATATTCCTAGTACCTGGAATTGTGCCTGGTTGATAGTATGTCAATATCTATTACATCAATGAATGAATGAATGTTGTTAGTTCTTAAACACAGTTCTCCATGCTAAAACATTGGAGCCCATTTAAGATGGTAGCAAAAACAAGACCACTCAAAACAAAAACAAAGTATAAGCATTGGCATAGTTTTAGTTCAGCTCAGTTCAGTCACTCAGTCATGTCCGACTCTTTGTGACCCCATGAATCGCAGCACACCAGGCCTCCCTGTCCATCACCAACCCTCGGAGTTCACTCAGACNACTGCAGCCTACCAGGCTCCTCCGTCCATGGGATTTTCCAGGCGAGAGTACTGGAGTGGGGTGCCATTGACTTCTCCACTAAAAAAGTATACTATACTCCAATTACTTAAGTGAAAAGCTGAAAAAGCAAACAAATAAACAAACCCAGAACATTAACTCAGGAGGAAACACATATGCCTGAGCTAAACACAGAAAAATCTCCTTCATCAGGAGAAGCCTCATGATATCATAGAAAATTCACTAGCCTAGATATAGGGAGACCCTCGTTGAAGACCCAGCTTGGCACAAACCAGCTGTGACCACAGACAAGTCACTCTTCCTCTCTGGGCCTCAGTTTCTCCATCCACATTTAGCTTGATTCAATGCAAGTGTTTAATGAGTGCCCACTTAATCACCTCTAGTCCTAAGATGACATAACCCTACCCATCCACTGGATACTAAGATGCTAAAATAGCCTACTATCTAAATGTGATCAGTCATGGGTGAGAAGTTAAAGCTGCATCCCCTCCCTTCATCACAGTGGATGAGGTACTTCACTTTCACATAGACCTCCTTACTCAGCAAAGCACACATTTACTCAGAGAGCCCAGGTGCTGAGAGCCCCTGGTGCAGCTGAGTCCAGTGTTCACCTCTCAATTGGCACTTTGAGAGCCGAGAATCCAACAGCAATCTCATGAGCACAGAGGACGAGTCCAGCGCCCATAGTCAAGGTGCCTACAGAACCGCTGAGCCAGGGGTGTGCCCGTGCTCTTTCAAACAGCTTACAAAGCATCACAACAATGTGAGTGGGTTTACCACTGTCTTATAAAAGCACATCTGGAGGATCTCTGTATTCGCCTGCACCCAGGAATCTTGAGCCCAGAAAACAAAATCGATTTGCTGTTTAATCCAACAGTCAATACGAGCTGCTGTATAGACTCAGTTGGCTTAAAACTCAAGCCAGTGCCTTCGGCAAGGAAAGTCGAATGCAACTGTGCAGCCTGGTATTGATACACACCACAGGTAGTTGTAAGAAACAAACATCCCAAACTGTATTTGGTGGGAACGGTCAGTGCTCAGTGATCGATATGGCTAATAATTTTTGATCTTGCTTATTGAAGAGCCAAGCATGGGATTGTGAACTTCACAGTTTAGGAAAATTCTCTAATGGGATACGGTTAAGATTTTGTTCCCATGCATAAGGATTCCTCTTTCTGCCCCTGTTCTGACAGAAGGGTTAAACCTCCCCAGCTCCTAAGAGCCACTGCCCATGAATGTGCTCTCTGTCACGTGTTACTTTGGCATCAAATCTGGCCCCATAGCACAGCCCAATTACCTGGTTGTAGACCAGTGCCTATATTTCACTGTTTGGCTGCTGAGTGACAACAAGATAAATTAGAAGAGCTAGAAATTAAATTATACTGAGTATGCTTTAATGCCTTATGTGTAAAGCCTCTGCCTGGCAGACTATCTGGTTTCCTCAGGGACTTAATGATGGCAGAGGGGCCGAGAACAAAATTTTCTGAGAACCAACTCCCTTTACCAAAGAATGAAATCCTCCCCCTGATTTCCCATTCCTCAGTTCTAAGAACCACTGCCTGCTTCTTTGCATGGAAGGTGGCTATTACTTCTCCTTTTGCTTCAGGATTCCTAACTTAGAGCCTTAGAAAAAACACAGTGTCTAGTGGTCAAAGGATAGCCATTTTCAGGGGATTTGTCATAATTTCATTACATTCTGCCTCCCCTTTGAGGGCTCAGTGGATTGTGAACTGTGCTTTGAGTTTCAGTTTGGGCACACCCCAGAACTCAAAGTAAAAATGATATAGGCTTAATAACAACTTCGAGGGAATCCTTTTCAAGTTCAAAGTAGAGGGTAAACATTAATTAATCGGTTCCCCTGCCAACACCGTGTGAGGTATAAACTACTAGCCCCATTTTATAGATGAGAACATTTAGAGTGGAGAGCATGAATGACCTGCTCCAAGTCAAGGTAGACTTCCGTCAGTGAAGGCATGAGCAAATTGGATCCTTGTGCACAGTGAGGGCACGCAGGACTTTTCTCATTTACAGAAATTGATGAAAACCCCGTCCCAGGCTCAGGCATCTGAGCCTAGCTCCTGCCTTGGTCAGAATAGCAACTCTTAGTTCAGCATGGCTACTACCGATTTCTGCCCTTAGTTTTATGGCCAGAAGGGACTGCTTTCCTCCAACACAACTCAAAGAAACTCAGATCAAAGTCTCACCAATGGGTCATTTAAATGACAAAGCTTGTCCAACACCTCCCTCTAATAAGACTCCCTGAGTTTTATTAGCCTAGCTCTGCGATGGAAGTCATGTTCAATCCAGGTTGCTCACCGCACCTTGGACCTGCAGCCCAGGGAGGTGTAAGCCAGTGGCTGGATTACAAAGGGAAATACCATTTGGCACAATCAGATAGGTGGGNCTCCCTGAGTTTTATTAGCCTAGCTCTGCGATGGAAGTCATGTTCAATCCAGGTTGCTCACCGCACCTTGGACCTGCAGCCCAGGGAGGTGTAAGCCAGTGGCTGGATTATAAAGGGAAATACCATTTGGCACAATCAGACAGGTGGGTCCATGTGTGCTCAGTTGCTTCAGTCGTGTCCAACTCTGCGAATCTATGGACTGCAGCCCACCAGTCTATCCATGGGATTCTCCAGGCAAGAATACTGGAGTGGGTAGCCAGTCCCTTCTCTAGGGGATCTTCTCAATCCAGAGATTGAACTTGTGTCTCTTATGTATCCTGCATTGGCAAGCAGGCTCTTTACCACTAACGCCACGTAGGTAGGTAGGTAGATACATAGTTAGGAAGAATACAGAGAAACAGATCAATACATTTTATAACCTTTCACTGTATGAACCTTTTGGCTAATCTTGGTCATCTACATCTGCTTTACAAAGACCAAGCTGGTGGTCACTTTGTGGGAAGCCGTATAAGGTTTTCCACAAGACAGTCCCAGCTGTCAGAGCTTTTGATGACGCTGACATGGTTCCACATCTCCCCCATGCCTTGCCTTACATTGATGAGCATGGATAGTATTTCTGTTGACAAAACGTTGTGAAATAGTTAACTGAGTCCTGGGAAGGATTCTCTCTTTAGTTCATAAGCACCAAAGGGTTTTGCCTCACAGAGGGTGGTGACACTAAGATTTCAGCATTCCCTCATCAAAAACATGTGGATACATATTTTCCAAAGCACTTGGAGGTTTCTGGCAAATCTTTATACATCTCACAAAAGTACCTTCAGAAGCAACAACAGTCATCCTTCACAGAACACACGTGAAACATGTCTATTCCATAGGAAAAAGAGCTTTAGATGAGCCATAATGAATATAGAAATTTAACGGAAAACAGAGGGAAAGAAATTTCTTTACTATCATGCTGGGAGTGGAAAACTTTAGCCTAGTGGATCTCAACCCTGGCTGCTTATCAAAACCATCTGGACGACTTTTGTAAACTCTCCTGTCTATTTCAGTCCTACTGAATAAGCTTCTCCAGGAGTAAGACTAGACAGAGGGGCTTTTTTTTTTTTTTTTTTTTAAGCTGCCTTTGTAATTCTGCTGTGCAGACAAGTTCGGGAACCACTGTTCTGGTCTAGGGAGTACAGTGTAGGCTATGAACACCTACACGTGAGTTACATCATCTGTCAGGGAACACATAAGAGAGACATTCCTTTAAAAAGAATTGGGTGGCCACTTCCACGTGGAACTTATAAAATAATACAAATGAATGCATACACAAAACAGAAGTGGACTCGCTGAAATGGGAAATGAGCTTACCGTAACCCAAGGGGAAAGAGGAGAGGGAGGGGAAAATTAGGAGTTTGGGATCAACAAACAACTACACGTAAAATAGGTAAGCAGAAAAGATTTACTATACAGCACAGGGAATTGCACTCAGTATTCTATAGTAACTTATAATGAATATAATCAGGAAAAAAATAACGGAATCACCATGCTGTACACCTGAAACTAATACAACATTGTAAATCAACTATCCTTCAAGCAAACCCAATAGAGTATTGTAAAGTCAAATTAAAAAAAAATAAATAAATAAAAAAGAAAAAAAAAACACAGTAGCAATAACAAAAAATAATTGTTTTGGGGGGGCTCCTTGGGTAATTGCCTCTGAATTGCATCACTGTTCCATTAGTAATTTAGTTTTATTTGACGCTTCATCTCAGAAACTATTTTAAAATAAGAAATCCTTCATGCTTATTTTCATTTACATGGACTCAAAAGAAACTATTTGCTTGATAGATGAGCAGAATTAGGGCTTATATGACTGACTCCAAAATAATTTAAGATGAGAAGTTATTTAAAAAAACAAAATGAACTGAAACATGCGTGGTTGCATCTGTGACCCGTCGGGCTTGGTTTCCTCAGGCAGCTTGCATCCACACAGCGATGTAAGCACCATGCTTATGGAGGGTCCACCGTGTGCTTGGAAATGTGCTTGATCCTAGCAGTACTGGGATGGAACAAATACAATCTCCATTGTATGGAGGTCACATAGATCATGATAGGTCACCCAGTCTAGTGAGGGAATGTGTAAAATGAGTGCTGGGCTTCCCTGGTGGCTCAGTGGTACATAATCCCCCCGCCAGTGCAGGAGATGTGGGTTTGATCCCTGGGTTGGGAAGATCCCCTGGAGAAAAAAATGGCAACCTAATCTACTATTCCTGCCTGTGAAATCCCATGGACAGAGGAGCCTGGCGGGCTAGTCCATGGGGTCACAAAAGAGTTGGACGTGACTTAGCAACTAAACAACAAAAGAAGTGCTGTGATAAAAACTGGCTTTTATTTGTCTCCTCTCATGGGTCATGTAATCTTTCAAGTTCCATATCTCATTTCACCCTTTCAACAATCTCATTAAGCTGGTTCTATTATTGTACCCATTTTACAGATGAGGAGCCTGAGACTTAGAGGGCTTAAGTAACTTCTTCAAGGTCATAAAACCTGTAAAGGTCTTTCTGACGGAGCAGGCCAAATTTATATCTCCATCTTATTCTGCTTCAGAAGTACACAAAAGGTATGGGGTGTGCTCCGGGACGGGCATGGGGTGTTCATTCGGGCTGGCTGTTTTGGAGTTGGGTGGGGAAATTTGAGCACACCCTTTTCTCTTGTTACATCAGTACTGCTCCACATCAGAGCCAACTCAGCATCTTGGGTGCCTGCAGCTTTCAAGATTGGTGTTAAGGAATCTCCTTCCCCTTGAACTTGCCCATCCAAACAGACCCAGCAGTATGATGGTCAGCAATACCTTTGTACCACTCTCTCGGTGGAGAAAATACACAACCAGTGCTGAGTTCTCAGGCTGGGCTAAGCGTAGCACCTGAGAGTCATTTACTTCAGTTCCCCAGGGTAGGACTCTGCCTGGCTTGCTTACCCACATTTCAGCAGCTCAGAGTGCCGGCCTGGCCACAGCGTTAGGTGCAACCGATCTGTAACTCGAAGTCATCTATTTATCCTCTAACTGCACTGCTCGCTGGCAAGTGTAGGGGAGACCAACGCACGCCTTTGCTGTGGTTCAGTGAGCCGAGCTCCTGGGCTCCTGTACCTTGGCTGTGGTGTCAAGTCAGTTATATAACCACTGGGCTGAGTGCCTCCCTGGAGAGGGAGATGGGGCGGGTGAGCAGGAAAGACATTATTAGTGTAATGTTAAGAAAACAGACTGTGAAAGCTTCCCGAGACTTCAGCGTTTGGAACCGTAGGGTCCCCTCCAGTTTGTTTCCCATTAAATTCTGTCATCTTTGAATCTTGCCCATTTGAGCCTGAATAGCTGTGGGTGGAGAGACTGGCACAGTGAAGGGGCTCAGGCTCTCTCAAGTAGTGAGCTTATTTAGTCTTAAAATATGCCCTGTTGGACGTATGGACACAGGCTCGGGGGAGAGAGCGGAGGACGGAGAGGGTGAGACGAATGGAGAGAGTAGCATGGAAGCAGAGACACTACCATATGTAACACAGATAGCCAGCGGAAATTTGCTGCATGACTAGGGAACTCAAAGCAGGGCTCTGTAACATT
>SJYV01025490.1:182808-214068 GCA_006410875.1 Neotragus pygmaeus
AAAAAAAAAAAATTAATAGCAGAGGCCAATTCAATAGAATCAGTCTTTTGATAACTTTTTAACAGTTATGCTTACATTAATAATTTCAATGTGGACCAGACATTCTAATTATATTTTAAATGAAATGTTACGGCATATTTTAAACAGCTCTTTTTTATCTATATTCCTGATATTTCATACTGAAGACACAGAATCCTTTCTCTTTGCTATAAGGACTGATCATTTGAAATAGTTCTCAGTCTTTGAGGTACAGGTTCATAACACTGCTTTTTGTCTATAATCATAGCCCATAATGGCAAAGACAACTAAATTTAAGTGAAAGCCATGCATGCCAATTCTGTGTTTGCTTTTAGCAGATATGAAGATATCCTTATTTCATTGTAATTGTTCAGATAGTTGGAAAGGTGCAACATTCAAAGTCAAGCTGCGGTTTGGCTATTGAATGACTTGCATTTGTTCCTCTGCTTTAACTGGAATGAGCTTGGGGTGTGTGTGTGTGTGTGTGTGTGTGCATATGCATGTGTGTACGCATGCATGCATGCACACACACATAGCTGATTCATATTTAGGAGATATTACAGAACACCCTGACATGAATCAGTGGCAACTTTATGGCATTGCTGATGTGCACTGTGTAGGAGGAAATGCACTGTTGGAAGGGGTAGATCAGATGCCCCGAGACAAGCTTCAGATGTCCTTAGCTACAAGGAAAATCCAGATGATGGTGGTACTGATTCCTGGTAAAACTGGTCATTGAAAAAAACCCCAAAGTATGAGAATCTCTTTTTGCCCCCCTCTCCTTTGTTTGTAAGCTGTTAGAAAACATTAAGAAGCCCATTTTACTTACCCACTACTTCTTTCTGGAAGCTAAAGTTTTGCTTAGTGCCTCCCAGAAAAATTTATAGTTAACTGGGAAAAATTGGTGGGAGGGGGGTTCAAGACGGAGGGACGTATAATACACCGATGGCTGATTCATGTTGATGTGCAGCAGAAATGAAACCAATGTTATAAAACAATTATCTTTCAATTAGAAATAAATAAAATTTAAAAAATGCCCTGTTGTATGACTGTTATTTGGTAGACTGAATCTGATGCTGAAGAACGTATGAAAATTAATGCCCAACTATAGCTAATGGAAGTGTATTTTGTCATAAGTTTTGCATTTATTCTTCTGCTTCTAAAGTCTTAATGTGGACAAACTGGAAAGATTGAAAGACTGGAGCACGAAAGGCCCTCCAGAAGTGCCCTGAAACTTTTCAATAAGGACAACAGAAGAAACAAACAAGTACCCACTTTGGTGACTTATTTTTGGGTTATACAAAAGCACAAACCATTGATTCTTTTTTTTAATTGGCAAAGTGGTCATATGCTATGTAGTCACTCCATATCATAGAAATCAATGCAAGTTTTATTCATCCATAGTTGTCATCTGCTCTCCAGCTCTGAGAAGTGGTTTCCCATTCATAGCCCCCACACCCACATGTGGCCCTAAAACATTTTTAATGAATGGCATTTGATAAGTGAGCATATAGGAAAATGTTCATCCCTGCCAGTTATAAAAAATGCAAATTAAAGCAACTTTGAAAAGGTAGCATTTTAGTCTTACTAAATAATGCCCTAACGCTGGTTAGGCTGCAGTGGAACTGATAGACTCAAATGCTATAGGCACTGAGTTAAATCAGCATAATTCTTCTTGAAAGAACTAAGGCAATGTGTAATAGGAATCATAGAGATATGCTTCCTCTGACCCAGTAATCCTTCTCCTGGGAGTGTATACGAAAGAAATAATCTGAAAGAAGCAGAAAGCTATACAAACTGTAGCGCTGTCTCTAATGATCAAATCTAATCACACACATACACACAAAATTCTGGAAGGAGCCTAATGTTGGGTAATTGGGGATGGCTTAACAAATTATGGGGTACTGATGATGGAATATTATGCAACTATTAAACTCCAAAAGGCACAAGGGAAAAATTTAAGATTTAATATCATGAGGATGATAGGATTTACTTGAATGTTTTTCTTTATCAGTTTTTAATATATAAAATAAATGAAGAGCATTATAGAAAATGCAGTGGGAGGCCTCTCGGACAATTATTTTCTGGTACAAATGGGCTTTTATAATACTAAGGCTCTCCCAAATGAAAACACTGAAATATAAACGGTCACCTCTATGGTGGGGGAAGGCTTAACATAATGTATCTTTTACTCTCTAGTCTAAGTCTGGTATTTGGCCTTGGAGTCTCTTCTTTGTACGGGACCTCTTCCATTTATTGCAAATAGGATGACTTAGAAAGGTGCTGAAATGAAGCCCACTCTCCCTGTACCAGTCATATTAGTTTCCATCCATTCAGGTCCTGGAAGCACCCTTGGAGGAAGCCAAAGAAAACTCTCAATGCCAGGGTTTCAGAACCTCTAGATGGACAAATCTGTCTCTTATCTATCCTGAAATTAAGGGAACTTGGGTCTACATGACTGCTCCCAGACAGGCAGAGAAATAAATCTCTATCCATGATAATAAACCAGTCCCACAATTGGTTTAACACAACGATTTGCCATCAAAGCAAGTGCAGCCATGCCTTTACTATGGATCAGTAGCTTCCCGTGACTGCCAGGAAACAGTGTAGGCAGGTCTATGCTTTAGTTTTCATTGGTCTCTGCCCAGCTGGGGAAAACGCGTTTTCATGATGCTAAATACAGTCAAAGTAAAAAAAAAAATTTTTTTTCTTACTCTAAGATAATGCCTTTCCAGTTTTTTTGGTGTTAAAACTCCATCCTTTTGAGAAAAGACAGTGACTATAGATGAGTAAATTTTTGTTGTTGTTTGTCCTCCTTTGTGGTAGAATGTGTGTGTGTGTTTGTATGTGTGTGTGTGTGTACACACTAAGTTGCCTCAGTCTGACTTTCTGCAACCCTATGGACCATAGCCCACCAGGCTCCTCTATTCATGGGATTTCCCAGGGAAGAATACTGGAGTGGGTTGCTATGCCCTCCTACAGGGGATCCTCCTGACTCAGAGACCAAAAGCACGTCCCTTGTGTCTCCTGCAATGGCAGGCAGGTTCTTTACCACTAGTGCCGCCTGGGAAAACTCCTTGGCCCTCAAAACATTAGTGAAATCAAACTACTTCATCCCATACACTGGCCTTGCATTCCCATTCAGTAAGGAAATGGAGATTTTGGACATTCTTATTAGGCCACACCAGTTTAGTGAAAAGTTCTGGTCCTGTGTTGACTCTTCAGTGTGCTGTATGACTCTTACAAGCTTTGCTTTCATCAAGCTTGTGTCTGTCCTTCTGGGTTGTAAGCATCTTTGCTGAGGAACCACTGCAGTGTTGTTGGTAACTAACACAGCATCAAGTACACCACTGTTAAATGTAGTCTGTAGCTCGACAGACAAAGTGGGTGAAATCTGAAGACCAGCTGTGGAACTGAGAAGAAAGCTTCTGGTGTGGGTTCAGCAGACCCGATCTGAACCCTGTTCTGCCACTTAACGGCTGTGGGATTAAGCAGCTAATGACCCTCTCCAGCTCCAGCTCTCACTATCTTATACCTGGATCGGATTCTTTTCACATTCATTTCCATGTCATCCCAAGCTCAGTGCTGGTCAGAGGGGACCCCAAAGCAATCGGCAGATCCTCCCACCTCCCAGGTGAGGTAGAGGGTCAGAGGCAGTTGTGAGCTCCGGTAAAAGACAAAATCAAATAGAAGCAGCATCTGCTCACATTGACTCAGATTATTGTGTTTGACAAGATAACTTGCACCCACTTGTACATTCATTATAGAGCTTCTGAAATGATTGTTCTTTGTCTGCTTGAACATAGGAATTTTGAATGAACAGTTTCAATGTCTGGTTTCACGCACTTGAGACTTAAACACTAGTGAGTATCTTTCTAACAGGTTTGGTCCTCACCTTCAAGCGAGTCTATTGGAGACTCCAGCCGGGGACTTGTGTAGGCTTGAAACTTGTGAGCTTTCTTCCTGAAGTCACTAACGCAAACAAAGAAGCTTAAGCCTCCCCTTTCCAGTGATAAATGTTTTAAATAAACAGAAGAAGGATTTGAATTTTAATGGCTGATAAGTGAGGCTGGGAAAGATTGAAGGCAAAAGGAAAGGGGGACAACAGAGGACGAGATGGTTGGATGGCATCATTGACTCAATGGACATGAGTTTGGGCAAACTTTGGGAGATGGTAGAGGATAGGGAGGTCTGGTGTGCTACAGTCCATGGAGTCCCAAAGAGTCAGATACAACTGAGCGACTGAGTGAGGCATGAAGGGGCAAAGAGAGTGTTGTAACTGCCATGTGTTATTTTAAAAAAATTCATTGGAAAATTATATCACATGTAGCACAGAGAAACATTAGATATTAGGCCCATTGTAGCATCGGAAGCTTCAGTAAGACCCATCATCCATCTCTTCAGCTGCATCTCATGCTGCTCTTTCTTGCATTCCTGGGCTCCAGACTCAGCAATCTTCAACCTATTCCTCAAACACATGTTTTTTTACCCTGCCACAGGGCCTTTGCATAGGACACTTCCTTTGCCTGGTATAGCCCTATTCATGTTTCCCATCATGCTCTTCTCACAGAAGCATTCCCCCCTCTCATGCTGGGACAAATCTCCTGTTATATATTCTTCCATGATGCATCCTTTACAGTACTTGTTGCTATTGTTATTTTACAATTATTTGCTTTCAATCTAATATCTTCCATTTCCCCCACAAGATGTAAGCTTGGCAGAACAGAGACTGCCTGTCTTTGCTCCCCATCTTATCCACATGGCAGGTGCCAGTGACTATGGAAGTGCTGATGAATGGAATAAATGCATCCCTGACAACCTCACCAAAATCCCTTTTTAATGACCTGTCTTTGCAAGGCACCCTGTGGAACAACTTGAAAGTCCTGGTTCCAGGCTTATGGTGGTTTTGGTAGCTCTTCAAACGTAAACAGCATCCCTGCAGTGGCATCAGTGAACCCAGGTGTGTTTAAGGTGGTGCCTACTGCTTGGACAAACCCTAATACCTTTTTCTTCCTCCGTTCCCCATGTGTCAAATGGTAACTAGATCAGTGTGCCCTTTGCTGAATGGCCAGAGGACAAGAACAGATAAGAGACATGAAAATGCCTTGCAAATGGAAATGTTGATTTAGAGGTTGAAACCTCTACAGTCTTGGACCTTCCAAGAAAAAGATGATGGAAGTGATCCTCTTAGGTGAGATATTGCTTGTGTAGCAGGAGGGGGATTGAGCCAAGCTGGGGGCTCAGTTCAGTGACAGACAGAAAGAGGGGGATACAGCAGGGGGAGACCACCCTCCTGCCATCAGAGCTTCCCGAGGAGGATGGTGGTTGGATGTCAGCAGCAATACTGAGTGACTTCGTGATGGCAGAGGATCAGAGGGCGTGAGTGAGGGGGCAAGTTCTTCTCAAAAGCACACCATCCATCTGCCCTGAGCTCCTTTGTTTCTCTAATGGTTCTTAGACCCTGTTTCAACTGCGTTGGGCAAACAAACAGGAAGCCTCCTCTCTACCTGAGTCTCACCAGACCAGATCCAGCCCTCACTTGGAGGCAGTTCCCTCTTAGTGTCTCAAGTGTGATAACCATTTAGCAGTCTTAGGGGCAGCAGGGTGGAGAGTCCCGTGTGACCACAGAGCGAGAACCATGGCTTTGCTCAGAATAAAATGACTCGACAACCACCGGGTGGGGTGTGAGTGGAACTGAATCAGTAGTTTCTGAAGATAGTCAAGATTTCCAGTCCAAAGCCCGCCAAAGACAATGTCATCCCCTGGCGGCTCAGATGGTAAAGAATCTGCCTGTAACGCCAGAGACCCGGGTTCAATCCCTGGTCAGGAAGGTCCTCCGGAGAGGGAATGGCTACCCACTCCAGTATTCTTGCCTGGAGAATTCCACAGACAGAGCTACAGTCCATGGGGTCACAAAGAATCGGACATGATTGAGTGACAAAGGAGGAGCAGAGAGGTAAATTAGCAAGCCTACCGCTGGTCACTGAATGCTGGGAAGACAGGTGTAGGCTCATCCTATGAGACCTAATGGGACAAGTGGGAGAAGTGTTGGGTTACCGCATGGGAGTATCAGAATGGAAGGTCCTGTTATGCATCATTTGGGAGCTCAGGGTCCCTGACTCAGCCAAGAGACTGATGTGGCTGTCACAGGGTTAAACACTGCTCAAGTCTCTTTCTTATCTGGAAAGATTCCCTCTTCACATGAAAAATGTGGAATCAAGAAGAATCCTCTAAATGTGGCATTTCTTCACAACAATGCACTCCAGTTACAGCCAACACTGAAAAGGGATGGCCACGGCCAGTCATCCTTTCTGGATGTCCCTTTGCAAGGGGTGGCGTAGGGAGAGCTACAATAGCGGTTAAGAATCTGTTCATCTCATTGACTGGTTAGATAAGATACTGCCTATCGGACTTTCCTGGGGGCTCGTGGTTAAGAATTCACCTGCCAGTTCAAGGGACAAGGGTTCAATCACTGGTCTGGGAAGATCCCACATGCCTTGAGGCAACTAAGCCCATGTGCCACAACTACTCAGCCTGTGCTCTAGAGCTGAAGAGCTGTGCTCTGAGATAAGGGAAGCCATCACAATGAGAATCCCATGCACTGCAACTAGAGAAAGCCCACTCAGCATCAGTACCCAACACAGCCAAAAAAATCAATCAATCAATTAATTAATAAAAAAGATGCTGCCTATCTAACCAAGTGGTATGTGCAGTTGTTTTCACTAATTCTGCTGTCCTGGATGGGGCACTGACAAAGCGCTGTGCCAAGCACTCAGAATGCAAAGCTGAATAGAACGCCACAACTGCTCTCAAGGAGCTATATCCTAATTGGTTAGAATGGCACAGAAGTCACATTTTACAGCTGCTGCTTGGCACGCCTTTTGCCGTTATATGCAAGGTACTGTGGGGACTCAGAGAAAGAAGAAACTCTGCCAAGAGAACCTGGGAAACTTTCCTGAAACAAGGTGTCGATGAAAGATTAGAAATTTACCAGGCATCAGAAAGACCATCGCTGAGTAATGCAATGAATGCATCTGTTGACTTTCAACCTTTCTGGGATACAGTGGTGACGAAACAGCCCTGTCCCTACCCTCACTGAGCTCATAGTCCAGTGGGGGTGGGAAAGCACATGAAGAGTTAAACACACATTTGGGAAGTCCTATGAAGGGAAAATAGTCTTCCCTGGTGGCTCAGTGGTAAAGCATCCACCTACCAATGTAGGAGATACAGGAGACATGGGTTTGATCTTTGGGTTGGGAAGATCGCCTTGAGAAGGAAATGGCAACCCACTGCAGTATTCTTGCCTGGGAAATGCCAAGGACAGAGGAGCCTGGCAGGCTAGAGTCCATGCGGTCAAGATTTGGACACAACTGAGCACACAAGCACATATGAAGGGAAAGTACAAAGTGTCTCAGCAGAGTCTACCCAGGGAGCTGGTCTCATCGGGGAGATGGGAGAAGCTCTGCCAAGGATGTGGCATGCAGCCGAGATGGGACGGCTGCTCAAGAGTGTACGAGGCCAGCAGGCAGAGAGACGGAGCAGAGGGAACCTCATGTGCATTCCTTTATTCCCTGAACGTTCATGAAATAACTGTGTGTGTCGGTACAGTGCTCAGTACTGTGGTCACCATGCTGAGCAAGAAACTTCAGCGAGTGTGCAGTGTAGTGGGGAAGGCAGATCATCATAACAGGATGTGCTACATGCATGGTTGGGGAGGGGGAAACACTTCCCCACCAGAGGGCATCGCATGTGCAAAGGCCAGGAGAGCAGAGCTCAAGACATGGGAGACAGAGGTCGGGGTTCCTCACTTCCCTGGTCGATGGCTGCATAGGGCGCTGCCTGGCCCTTCAACATGCTCTTCCTTGCTTAAGAACGAAACTCCTTTCTCCACCAGTGGCAGCGATGTTGCACGGAGAAGATGCCACCTCAGCAGATGCTGATGCACGCATTCTGCAGTGAGCTGGAAGCAGCTGGCCTGGCTTGGCCTGTGCCGCCCTCCCCTCCTCCCCAGGCAGGATCCACACTGTCATCAGCACCGTGGGGCTGATTGTTCAAAGAGGGCAGTCTTCCTGCCTCGCCACGCCGAGCCTGCCTCAGCCCAGGCAGCCTGGCCACACCCGAGGCCCATCCAGACCTGCTGTTTGAGGGTCGAGGCCCCCTTCGAGGAGAAAGGCCCCCAACTTGCTTAATAACATTTTCCCTCTGCCTGTCTAATTAACTCCGTCACTGTATCTGCAGTCAGATAAAATGCTCATTTCACACCACATTAATTTTTATCAGCTGAACATTAAGCAACACAAAGCTATCTATGCTTGGTTTAATTTACATACTGACAGACCTACAAAGCATTACCCACAGTGGCTGCGAAGCAAATAAGCAGAACTGGCATCAAACAAGGCTCTTCAAAATGAAATATTGATTTGCAAGTCTGACAGTCGAGAAGTGTTGGAGGGAAGAGGGCAAGAAAGTAAGGGGTACAAGGGCTCTTTTTCCTTGAACAATTACTGATGGGGTCAACCAGGAGGTCTCCTGAAGGTCAAGTAGAGGGGTCAGTTGAGCTCCAGGATCTGGAGGATTAGCTGTGCTTTGGGGACATAGCCCCACAGAATCCATACAGCTCCCTGGAAATGGGGATCTGTGTACCACTCTATTATCAGAGCACCCCCCCCCACACACACGCACACACTATGATATATCTTACTTCTGTAACTGTGCTCAAGCTATTTCTCTAAAAGTATATTCCTTCCCCAACTTCATAGTCAAGCTCAGGCATCACCTCCTCCAGGAAGTCTTCTCTGATCATCCTTCCTCAAAAGAATACCTAGAAGAGGGTCCACATTGCACTTATCACAATGAATTTTAATAATCCATTTCTTATATCTATTTCTCCCACTGGTTGCATTTATGTAATTTTTTTAATAACTGAAGTTGGGCCTGAGAACCTGCATTTCAAATGTATATGCCTAACCATGATTTTTCTCCATCCATCCCCTGCCTTAACTGGGATATAACTGACACATAACATTTGTGGAAATTTAAGGTATACAACATGATAATTTGATACACGTACCTATTGTTACATTTTTACTAAAGTTAATTAATTCATCTTTACCTCACATAATTCCATTTTGTTGTTGTCATGGTGAGAACATTAAAACTCGATTCTCATAACAACGTTAAAACTTGACTCTCAAAAACAAAACAAAACAAAACAAACAAACAAACAAAACTTGACTCTCATAACAACTTTTACGTATATAATACACTATAGTGAACTACAGTTACATGCTGTACCAAGATCCACAGACCCACCATCTTACTGCGGATTTTCTAAGAGCACACTTTGAGAACCTTGGTGATGTTAGAAGGGAGTGGATTGGGGGAACAGGGTGGGAGCTGGTTGGTAGGGCGAGCAGAGAACTCTACTCTCCTGAGGAAGCTGGAATTAGACTTGGACATGATGTGGCATCACAGCTTGAAAAAGATTCAGGACTGACAGAGGGTATGGAAAACATGCATCTAAAATCTGGAGAGTAGAGGAGACTAGATTTACTTTGAAATATCTATGTAAATCCCAGATTCAGACCAACTCTTGTCCTTCTGTGAGTTTCGGCCTGCAGATATCTGCTTTGCATCAAGCTGCCACGAGGGAGAAGAGCAGAATACCATCCCAACCATACAGGCCAATGTAGGTTGAGCTTTCAGCTTTGCAACACTAAGAATTTTAGTAGATACTCATGCATATGCAACACACAACATTCATGCTATGGTTGTACATGGCTCCCCCTAAAGAAACTTCTGGGCTGGCTTCAGTTTCACAATCATGCATGCCAGGGCTTGTAGATATCAGTTGGTTCTAGAATTACACAGGTTTTTCTTTTTTTTTTTTTGCTTTCAACACCAACACAGCACAATTTTTCAGAGGGGCCTAGATCCTTCATTTGGACCAGAAAGCTTCAAAATGATGGACTGGAATTTGTTTATTCAGTGGTGTTTAGTAGGATAGGAGCTTTTTAAGAAAAGTCTGCCTCATTTAGACTCAAATGTGCATAAGACTGGCTGTGGACCGAGCCCAGGCCAAGGTCATGGGCTCTGGGTGCCAGGCCTGGTTCGGGTATAATCAGCTGTATGAACTTGGATAAGTCACTTAAACTCCCTTAATCTGTTTCCTCATCTCTAGTATGGACTTAATAATATGACTTTTGCATCACAGAACTGTGATACTGAGTCAATGTGCTTCGAAAAATTTAAATCTAAAGAATATTGGCTTTTGGTAATTATCTACTAACCTTCCCACAGATAACAATGAAACTATCTATACAAAATATTTTTTAAAAATTATTTGAAGACAACGGAGTACAACCAAAAGCAAACAGAAACTGGAAAAGAGCCTTTACCCAGAAAGACAGGGCCTCCACTTGGTAAAATTTATGAATTTGTAGATTTTTGCCTAAAAACAAACCCTAGTTAGTTTTTGACTCTGCAGAGCTTAAATCGTTAGAGATAAGATCAGGGTTTGGAGAGGAACTGAAAGTTAGGGGACCAATTCTGGAAGGGTGGGAACTGCAGAAGAGCAAGTCACAACACCTGTGTATAAAATCTGCCCAAATTCTTGGCTGACTGCTGTACTTTGCATGCATGGGGAAGATCACAAGGGATTCGGTACAAAAGCAGCAGTGGAAGGATGAAAGAAAAGAAAAGGGTTAGCTGTTGCTGACCACAGGGAAGACAAAGCTGGAGTTGGCCAAGCTAACTGGCTGCTTGAAAAATAGACAAACTCTTCAGAGGAACATAACAGAATGTAGAGTCTCTGTAACATGTGTGTTATATATCATCTAATTAAAGTCACTGGACATGCAAAGAAAGGGTAAACTTTAACCCATACTCAAGAAAACGTAAGAAAAGGAGTCAATGGAAACCAACCGCAAGAATATTCAGATAGTGCATTCAATAGGTAAGAAACTTAAAGAAAGTATATTCAAAGAATTGAAAAAAAATATGTATATATACACATAATGGATGAACAGATGTGTAACCTTAGTAACAAACAGAAACTGTGACAGCAAACCAAATGGAAATCCTAGAATTAAAAAGAAAAATGACTACAACGAAAAAAAATTGCATATGAGCTTAACAGGAGATTGAAGATGGGAGGAGAGTCAATACACTTGAATATGGATCAATAGAAAGTATACATTCTTTAAGAACAGAGAGGAAAAGAATGGAGAAAAGTGAGTAAAGTCTCAGAGCCCAGCAAACAGTTTAATATACATGAAATTGAAGCCCAGGAAGGATAGGAGAAAGAAAATGGGTATAAAATATATTTGAAAGAATGGCTGAAAATTTCCTCAATGCAGTGAAAGACACCAACTTATAGCTTCAAAAAGCTCAACACATCCAAAGCAGGATAAACTCAAAGAACCCCATACCTTGTCAAACATAGTCAATTTTTTTTTTGAAATCCAAAGATAAAGAGAGAATTTTGAAAGCAACCAGAGAAAAACAGACATTATATTCAAAAGAAACAACTCTGTGAATAATAGTCAACTTCTCTCAAAAAACAACAAAGTCCAAATGATGATGGAATGACCTCATTAAAATAAAGAAAAATTCAGAACTCTATATTCAGGAGTAAAGGCAAAATAAAGTCATTTTAAGATAAGCTAAAACTCAGAGATTCATTGTCAGGAAACCAGCAATAAATGGAATGTTAAAGAAGCTCCTTAGTTCGAAGGGAAATGCCACGTAATGGTAAACAGATCTACAAGAAAGAATGAGGATCACTGAAGAAAAAAAATTTTCATGTACCCAGTTATTCATATTTTCAGTGTTAAGCAAATGTATCCCATATAATCATATTTTACTGTATGATAAATGGCATGTAACCTCTAAACAGAATGTATAAATCTTATAAATTCTTTTTCCTGCCCCTAAAGAATCCCTTTCCTTTCAAAAAAAGTAAAGAAAACTTGGTTTTATTACCTAGCTCTGTGATCTTAGGCAAAAAGTGAACTTATCTGTGCATTTGTTTCTCCATTTATAAAACAAAAAGATGGTCTAAATCTCAAAAGTGTTTTTCAGCTTGTACAAACAGTGATTCTATAGTAAACTGGAAGAGTATATTAACAATATTCTCTATTACATTTTTACTAATTATTATTTATATTTTCATTATTATAGTTAAGGTAACTTTTCTTAATGATAAGATGAACTCATAAAATTTACTCAAAGTAGTGTGAACCTCAGAAGCTTCTTAGATACACCAAACCCTTCTATGCCTCACAGTTCAAAAATAACCCCAAAGGTACTCCTGTTGCTCAAGTAATCAAATGAGGTTAAGTCCACAATACATATGTGCTGCACATGGTACAACCTTAAACAGATAAAGGTAAGGTGGTTTGATGATCCCAGTCGTCAGATCCTTTCACATTTGCAACATAGCGACACTGGAAGCCTGTTTCTTAGTCATCTTCGAACACTGGAGGAACTACATTAAACCACATCAGCATGTGCTTAGCCGAGCGCAAAAGTGCACCGCACAAGTCCAGTCTGAGTGCGAAGCAGCAAGTAGTAAGGCCCCAAGGACTAGGAACAGTTAATTAAACCTCCAGTGTGTCCATGCTTCACTGGGGGGTGAATCTGTGGACATTCAAAGAGCTTCCTGGTGATCTGCCACAGAGATGGACAGAAGCCAGGCTAGACTCCGAGGCTTACTGGCCACCACGTTCTGGCAGGTTGCCTCTGGGGTGACCTTCCACAGTTACGATGCTCTGTGACATTTAAGCAAGGGGACCATTCCCTCCCGCCTCAGTGCCTCTGACACTCTGCCAGAGTAAGCCAGCCTTGGAAGGTTCTCGACTGAGTGTACTCTGGAATGGCTTCTTTGGGGTCCTGGGTCCAGGCTGGCCCTCTGAGGTGGTAGAAGAAAGTTAGAATAATTCCATCCCTTCATCGGCAGCAGCTGTGAAATTCTGTTGAGCACGGCGTATTCAGTTGTCTCTTTTCTCCCCCAGAAAACAGTCACTGTGAATAACCTGCTGTTTGGCAACAGTTCTACTTAAAATGTCATGTTAATATAATTATTTACAAATACTGGTATAAATGAAATAAAGGCCTGACTGAAACAGAAAATTTCGAAGCCTAACACCATGGCTTTAATGAACAGAGCAGAGAAATGCTGAATAATTTTCTGCTTATTTTGCAGCATTCTTGATAAGCCCTTTCTCCCTCCTCTGCATACATCCCAGGTTAAAGTTTTCTTTTTTAATTTGTTCCAACTTCCCAACCTGTGGCCTATCGTGTGGTAAACATATCATTTGTGTTTTGAAGGGCTTGTAGACATATTTGAAAGTTGCCGCTTCAGGACCATTACACCTGCCTTTATGCTGTCCTTTGGGGAAAGACAACAGGAAAGCCTTAGGGGGGAAAATCTGGGTATATAACCAGTGAGCTAAAGTCTGCTTTCCCATGTCCACATCTCCACTGATGTCAAAGGCAACTGAGTCACTGTAGTTGCTGTAAACTGCCTGTGGGTTTCTGACAGTAAAATACAATATATTTTCAAAACAAAAACTAGAATCTTCTAAGCCATGAGCCACTGTTTCATTTTTGACAATGCAGAGTCACCAATGAATTAGAATTTGAGCAGAAAACAACTGGCTTTCTTTCCTGTTTTCTGTTTAGATGAGTGCTTTGACCCATCTGCCCATATCCCTGAATTCACTGATCAAAGCAGGTTAGGCCTGGAGTTTTGTCTTTCAACTTCCAGATCTTCACCAAGCACATGTAGGAAACATGAGGTGGTGGGGCTGACCTCAGATATGTTTGCCTGAAACCAAATTCTGGACCTCAGTTTCTAAAATGCAACACCACCTCCCACCATTTGCCAACCACATAAAAGCCTCAAGAAAACACTGCCAGAGCATCATAATTTATTTATCTGGCACCATTTTAGGCTTTCCAGGTGGCACAGTGGTGAAGAATACACTTGCCAGCGTAGGAGACTCAAGAGACCCAGGGTTTGATCCCTGGGTTAGGAAGATCCCCTGGAGGAGGGCGTGGCAACTCACTCCAATATTCTTGCGTGGAGAATCCCAGGGACAGAGGAGCCTGGAGATCCATGAGGTCACACTACTGAAGCCACTTAGCACACAGCACGGCACCATTTTGGCATGGATATTTTTGGGTGATAGCAGCTATTCACAGTCACCACCCACTTGGTGTGTTCCAGCTCAGGAATGAAGACAAAGAATCCTGACATCTACAGAACTAACCTAGGTGAAGAGGCTGAGAGTGAGGACAGGAATAGAGAGACTTCAACACGGAGCCTCCAAGACAATGGTGCTCAGCGTGGGGTATTCACCATGTGTAAGCTGGCAACAATGATCACTTTACTGCTATACTCACCACGAAACAACGGTAGTGGCAGTGATAAAACCTCAGCTCCTAGACGCGTAGCTTGTGATACATAAATTGCTTCCACACTCTTCTTATGAACTGTCTCAGAAAAAGCGGCCAAGCCTCAGGAGAGTATTTTGGAGGGGGTTCAAAGCTTGACAGTGGTTTAGACTAGAAGCTCCTAGAGGGAAGCAGGCTCAGCTCTTGACCTCATTTCTGCTGGGCACAGCATGGCACCATGGTGGTATATGGGCATCTAAAGGTACAATCATGAGGGAAGGATGTGGAGCAGCCACTGAACTCTTAAGTTTACAACTTTAAACAGTTTCTTCCCTTCCCTCACTCCACAATGAGCCAGCCAGAAACAACAGGTTTACTTGCCAGCCTCACAAGTCAGAGGAAACTTTCTTTATGATACTCCCTAAGTATGCCAGTTCCTCTCATCTACAGCCTCATCCTTCCTTTTTCCTCCAGTCCCACTCAAGGCAAAGGTACTTCATAAGCTACATCACCATGGGACATTATTTACAGCAACTTATTACAGTGGAGGTAGCTCTGGACAATTACCAAAATGGCCCTGTGCCTTAGTTTCTTCAGCTTTAAAATGGGAACAGTACTACCAGTCGTCTGGCCTATATCCCAGGATTACTGTATCAGAATGTTTAAAGCTTATGTAAATATTATCAGCATCAGTGCAATATTTTTCTAACCTCTGCATCCTCCAAACAGGAAGTGTGAAATGAATCTGTGGTTCATGACAGAGTGGAAAGAGGCCTGCGTGAGGAGTGAGCCAGGGTCTGGCTGTGATTCTGTCTCCATCTCATTCTGTGTGTTGGACAAGGCTGCCGGGCTCTCTGGATTGGGGAGAGGGTGACAGGCTAGCTCTGGTGGGACACACAGACTATTGCAGCTTGAAGGGACTCCTAAGATGGCAGAAGGACGCAAAACTAGGCAGCTCTTGGCAGTTCTGGTGCAGGCTGCAATCTTAGAAGTGACTCCCTGCTGCTGCTGCTGCTAAGTCACTTCAGTCATGTTTGACTCTGTGCGACCCCGTAGACGGCAGCCCACCAGGCTCCCCCGTCCCTGGGATGGTCCAGGCAAGATCACTGGAGTGGGTTGCCATTTCCTTCTCCAATGCGTGAAAGTGAAAAGTGAAAGTGAAGTCGCTCAGTCATGTCCGACTCTTAGCAACACCGTGGACTGCAGCCTACCAGGCTCCTCCGTCCATGGGATTTTCCAGGCAAAAATACTGGAGTGGGGTGCCATTGCCTTCTCCGAGGTGACTCCCTAGATTCCCCTAAACACAAAAGCTGGATTCTAATCTTAGAGACATGATGAGGACTCAGTGGGAAAGGCTGGGCTGGGCGATGGCAGTGATTTGGCCTGTAGAAGCCTTTTAGCACTGAAAAAAAAAATACTGTTTTGAAAAATAAATCCCTTCCAGAGAAACCCAAATACCATTTTACACCACTAGGATGGTAATTAAATAGAAAAAGAAAAAAGAACACGAAGAGTGTTGGCAAAATGGAGAATAACTGGAGCCCGCACACATGGCTGGTGAGGATGTAAGATGGTACAGCCGTTTTGGAAAACAGCTTGGCAGTTCCTCAAAAGGTTAAACACTGTATTATCATACAACCCAGCAACCCTAGGTTCAATCCCAAATGTATACCAGGAAGAACTGAAAAGCAGGTGTCAAACAAAAACTTGTATATAAATCTTCATAGCACCCCAACTCGCACTTGGCAAAAGGTGGAAACAACTTTAACCCTCTACCAATGAATGAATGAATAAATAAAATGTAGTGTATCATACAAGAGAATATTATTGAGCCACAAAAAAGGAATAAAAGACAGATACAGCTTGTAAGATAGATGGACCTTAAAAACATGATGCTAAGTGAAAGAGGCCAGAGGCGTAGAAGGCCATACAACAGATGATTCCATTTACATGAAGACCTCTAATAGGTAAATATATAGATAAAAAAAGCAGATTGGTAGCTGCCAAGGGCTGGGAACTGGGAATGACTGTTTAGTTCAGGAAGGCGGCTCCTTTTGGGGTGATGAAAACATTAACTAGATAGTGGTGATGGGTGCACAATCTGTGAATATGCTACATGCCACTGAGCTGTGCAGTTTAAAATGGCTAATGTGGTAAGTTTTGTATGTCATGTACCGCAATAAATTAAGAAGAAAGAAAGAAAATCAGACAAAGATGGTGATGAGCTGGGTGGAAGGGGAGGTTCTAGAGCTCCAATAACGGGAGAACCTTCAAAAACCATCTCCGCCACACCATGAGTGCTCTGCCAAGGGCCCGTGTTGTTGGTTTAATTGAGAAATTATTCCTAATAAGTCCCAAGGAGATACAGGTCTTTTCCTTACAAACAGGAAACGATCATATCTCCTGGCAGCTCATTACACATTCTTTTGGTACCATGAGTTGTTTTAAAACCGTGAAATTAGTTCTGGCAGAGTTTACAGAAAAACACCCATGAGATGAGGCTGAATGGGTTATGTAAGACTCCTCGTACTCTGAGTATGAGATATTAACTCTGTACTGGCAGAGCCAAGGACATAGATGTCCCTTATAAAGCAGCAGCACGCTTTGGCCTCTGCCAAGACTAGCACGAGGTTGAGGGGGAGAATCAGTCATCTGGACATGGATCTGGATGTGCCACATCCTCCTTCTCCATTTGAGGCCATGGAGGCACCCAGACAGGTGAAGGGAAGAAGGGACTCACCCACAGAAATCGGTTCTACTAAAGTTCCAGACTTTTTCCAGGGGGTCGGTTGACACTTGGGTATGGATACCGAAGCCTTTAAAATCAACCAGGTATGGAAAACATTAATACGATCATCACTGTTGGAGAGCTGTGTCATAGACCAGCCCCAGTTCAACTAGGAGGGTGACTACTTTGATCAATGGAGCTTGAATTCTGGCATGAAGGAGATACACATTACAAAAATTTTACCTGGCAACAGTCACTAAACCAATGAGCGCTGAACAAGTTGCTAAGTTCATGAGCTCTGTTTCTTCCTTCTCTTCTTCCTACAGACACACACACACATTTAACCTAGAGTGTACCTCCAAAAGATACATCCAGATATATATGGAATATTCTACCAATACGATGTCATACTTCATAATTTCATTTATTTAGAAAATAGCAAGGAAACAGAAAACAAGTTTAAAAAAAAAAAAAAAAAGCCTGCTCAAGGTATGTCTCAAAGATCAAATACTTAAATCTGGAGAAGCTGTTAGGATGCTCTTCAGAATTCATGGACTCTTATTTCACAGAGAAATCACAAACTTGGTTATCTGGTTCTTAAAACCTAACACTGGCTTCTGAGAAAGGTGAGAGGAAGCCCCCAGGCCAGACACCCTGACTGCAGCAGTATGTGCCTTCTGACCACTGAAGGAGGAAGATCCAGAAGGGCTTGGAGTAAGCAGAAGTAATCAGAAATTGAATAGCCTGGAGCTAACAAACCTGACCCACTCGAACAGGCAGCCCAATAGAGTACAAAGTTAGGAGTCATGTAGACCCAAGTCTGAAGGCCAAACTTTGCAACTTATTTGCTGTGCAGTCTTGGGTAAGTTACTCCCCCTCTCTGACCGCTAGTTTCCTTCTCTTAATGAATAAGACAGCCCCATTTTAGAGTGGGGATAGGTATATTGATACACCAGGGTTATTGTGAAAGTGAGATGGTTTATGTAACAAGATAATAAAGGCACCTAGTAAGTTCTCAAAAAAAAAAATTTATTTTAAAGACCTGAGGACATTAGGGTACCACAGTGTGCTGTGGTTATTCATGTTTGAAGTGAGAATCCTGAGTTATCGGAGAGCCAGCTAACATGTACTCTGCTGGTTCTCAGGTGAGAGGGCAGAGACTTTCCCTCCAACAAGGCTCTTCATCCCCTTCCTCCCTCCCCCAGGACCCTGGTGCCTCAAGCATTCACTTCTTCATACCCTTCCCTGGCACCCTGCTTTGGCTTATTCCTTCTCTTTTCAAAGTTTATTCTCAGCTAATTATGCTTCTATATATTATCTGAGTAAACTAGTTTATCCTGAGGTGTCAACATTTATCCTAGCAAAGTTCTCATGGGTATTGGTTAACTAGGGACACCGTCATCAGTCAAAGGAATCCATCCTCAGTGGTGACATTTCAGCAAAGGTGCATCTTCGCAATCACACCCGTAAGAAGTTTCTTCTATTTGGCTAAAACATTACCATAAGGAGTCTGGGGCACTGATAAGGTTCAAGACATGGATTCTGAAGGTACCTGTGTTCCTTATCAGAGTGAGAGTGAAAGGGGTATCCTTTCAAAACATCATAGCTCTCCTTAGGATTGTTTCACAGTGACTTTATTTCTAATTTACTTTGGTCCAAAAACATTGTGGAGGGGAGTTCTGAATCTCTAAAGGAAACAAGGTCTTATGCTAAGAAGATTCCCACCCCTGAAATAAGAAGTTTATTGTGACGCTTTAATGCTAAAATGCATCAAGAAGTAGCACACTTTTCTTTGTTCTTTTTTCACTTCCCTCTGCCATCTGATGTTCTTTTAAATACCCATGTGCTGGGACTGCCATTGCAGAGAGGCAGATAAGGATGGAGGGACACAAGAATAGACAGATGGCTGAAGGATTCTGGAATCTATCAAGATGTGTATAAGGAATATCTCAGTCTTTTTGTCTCTTTCAGTACCTGTGACTCTGGCTTTCCCTTTAAAATGATCGCTAGGATCAAGTGGAAAATATTGTCCATATCTCATCTTTATAGAGGTTCTGATTTCTTATGGGGATAGGAATCATGTCTGTTATATGCACTCGTCTATCTCTAGTACCTGGACCAGGGTCTGCACCAATTCTGCCTAATTCCTCTCAATGTTGCATGCAAGAATATTTATACTAGTTGCCTGAAACCGATTACAGTGGAAGTGTTTACACCACAGAAATTGGCAGGCACTGAAAATCAGACTTCCCTGCCTCCATCTACCTGGAGAGCCAATTATTAAACATTCATCAGCAAACTACTGATAATAGGTCTTCCATAAATATTTGCTAAATAAACACAGGAAGAATGACAAGCTGTCCCACTTAATGCAGTCATTTCCAGCACCTCTCAGCCCCTTCCCACAGCATACCCTCTGATAAGTTCTCAACAACAGGATGACAACATAGGATTTGGTTATGAAGCAGAGAAAGAAATGCCAGGAAGACTAAGTTAAAACAACATTTCTCTTTGGTGATAGTGTCTCTGACTCAGCTCTGGTGGAAAGTAACAACCTTATAAACCCACAAGGAAGTGGAGAAGATTTCACATCATTTCTCGTTTCTTTTGATGCTAAAAAGAGAATTGTTTTAAGTGTAGGGACAGGGCTGTGAGAGGAAGGATGCCTGGCTCAGAGAGAGCAATCACACACAGCAGCCTTTTCTCTGTGACCTCAGGGAGCAAGTGACTTTCTCTGAGTGTAGGTTTCCTTGCTATTAACTAATAAACAATACTTCCTCTGCCTAACTTAGAGGGTAATGCCTTGTTGAACTCCTATTCATCCTCCAGAACCCAGTTCTCATGCCTCTGCTCCTTCTGCTGCTTCAGAAGAAGAGGGCTTTGCCCTTTGGGGTCCTTCACATAACTGCTGTTTTGATTCCAGCATTAACTATGCTGGGCTGCATAGAGTTGCTTATAGATCTGGTCCCTGCAACTTCTGTCATTCTGTGACCTCCTCAAGGGCAGGGGGCCACTTTGAGGCTGCACTGCCAGTACCTTTCACAGTGCCTGGCACACAGTAATTGATCATTTCATGTTTACTGAAGTCAACCACTGAAAAACTTGAAGTGAGAGGACTTTAAAACGGCACATGTTATGCATGGGGTTGGCCAAAAAGTTTGTTTGGGTTTTTCTGTAACATCTTATGAAAAAAATACAAATGAACTTTTTCAGCCAAAGCAATATAAAAAATATAAAGCATTACTATCAAGGACAGCCAGCACAGAAGTGTGGCACTTTCCTGCCAATCCTTAGGGATGGCCCTTGCCTGCACAGACCCTAAGAAAGCGTTTAATCTCATAGCTGCCAGATAAAACTTGTGAATACCTGGAGGACTTGGGTGGAAAGGATCAATGAAGAACTACAGAAGCATTTTTCTCAATAGTGGCCTCCTCCTCCTTCTCCCAATGTGTTCCAACAGCTTTATTCCATGTTCCAAACCCTCCCTGCCCATAGGGCTCAGAGGTAAGAATATTATATAAGGAATAAATTCTGCCTTCATTTGTTTTAATAAAAGAAACAGCCCATTTAAAGGAACACAGACATTAGTGGCTCAGATATTTCAGAATGTGAATACAACCCAGAGGCTCAGGAATACAGAATGGCTGTCCTGAGAATGACCATTTTTTCCTACTTAAAACATTCTGGAAAATTGCTCTGTGTCCCCATGCCAAAATGAAAAAATGAAAAACATAAGGGCTATTTGGAATGTCTCTTTATTTTACAGATGACTTTAATGCATAATGTTATAAAGACATGGAGCTCTCTGGCCTGAAATGCCCTGATGTGGCTGCCCAAAGCCCAGAGAAGCAGCTCGCCACCGTGTGGAGTCTGTGAGCAGACCCTTGCAAAGTACGCTCACCACCTCAGATGAGTTGCATCATCGTCATGAGTTTTTCAGCCGTTTCCTCCTAAAATATAAGCCTGCTAGTGTGGGATAATTCCTTAACTGTTTCACAGAAGAAAATGATGATAGTGGTGCTGTATTGCCATGTAAAAAGCTGTTTTCATGCATANGGTTGGCCAAAAAGTTTGTTTGGGTTTTTCTGTAACATCTTATGAAAAAAATACAAATGAACTTTTTCAGCCAAAGCAATATAAAAAATATAAAGCATTACTATCAAGGACAGCCAGCACAGAAGTGTGGCACTTTCCTGCCAATCCTTAGGGATGGCCCTTGCCTGCACAGACCCTAAGAAAGCGTTTAATCTCATAGCTGCCAGATAAAACTTGTGAATACCTGGAGGACTTGGGTGGAAAGGATCAATGAAGAACTACAGAAGCATTTTTCTCAATAGTGGCCTCCTCCTCCTTCTCCCAATGTGTTCCAACAGCTTTATTCCATGTTCCAAACCCTCCCTGCCCATAGGGCTCAGAGGTAAGAATATTATATAAGGAATAAATTCTGCCTTCATTTGTTTTAATAAAAGAAACAGCCCATTTAAAGGAACACAGACATTAGTGGCTCAGATATTTCAGAATGTGAATACAACCCAGAGGCTCAGGAATACAGAATGGCTGTCCTGAGAATGACCATTTTTTCCTACTTAAAACATTCTGGAAAATTGCTCTGTGTCCCCATGCCAAAATGAAAAAATGAAAAACATAAGGGCTATTTGGAATGTCTCTTTATTTTACAGATGACTTTAATGCATAATGTTATAAAGACATGGAGCTCTCTGGCCTGAAATGCCCTGATGTGGCTGCCCAAAGCCCAGAGAAGCAGCTCGCCACCGTGTGGAGTCTGTGAGCAGACCCTTGCAAAGTACGCTCACCACCTCAGATGAGTTGCATCATCGTCATGAGTTTTTCAGCCGTTTCCTCCTAAAATATAAGCCTGCTAGTGTGGGATAATTCCTTAACTGTTTCACAGAAGAAAATGATGATAGTGGTGCTGTATTGCCATGTAAAAAGCTGTTTTCATGCATATCCCCTTTTATTAGACATAACAACCATGTTCACTAGGTAGGGAATGAATTACTGATGTTACAGATGTAGAAAGGAAGGCTGAGAGAGGTGCCTTGGCTGGCTCCAGGGGTAATTGCTAGGCAATGGACCCAAAGCTCTTTTATGATGGCTGGTAGGAGTGGCGTGGGGCTGGGGAAGTAGAGAAGGAGAAGCATTTCTGTAAGTAGAGAGAATTTGAAAGAACACAAGGGCTGGAGTCAGGCCGACCTGAATCTGCACCCAGGCCCTCCCAAAGACAGGTCTCCTGGTCACCAGCCACCTCTCACTCCTCTGTCCACAGTTTCCCCACCTGAAAATATGATCAAGAGTTCCCAACTCGA
Organism: Neotragus pygmaeus; assembly: GCA_006410875.1. Taxonomy (NCBI): domain Eukaryota; kingdom Metazoa; phylum Chordata; class Mammalia; order Artiodactyla; family Bovidae; genus Neotragus; species Neotragus pygmaeus. The sequence continues at coordinate 205,279 of SJYV01025490.1, forward strand.
AGGCTGTTGTCAGGACCATTTGGGGGTGGGTAAGAGGTAGAAGAGAAGGTAGATGGTAGGGATGAAAAAAATATTATCATTACTTCTAGCTTGACCGAGGGCTCTTGGCCCTGTAAAGGGGTTAATTTCATTCATCCTCTGAGATTCTGCCTGGTGGAAATCCTAAATATTTCATGAAGCCCATCTCTCTTTTACCCCTTTAGGGGCTAAGCAAAAGACAAGTTGTTCAAGTGTCTGGCTTGCATTTTCAGAAGGAAAAACCATGCCGGTCCAAGATACTGTGTGTGTGTGTGTGTGTGTGTGTGTTGGGGTGGAATAAGCCTGGCGGCCTATCTCTTCCACTCTTCTCAAATTTTGAAGCAATATTCACTTGTTGACAAATGATTTTTGTCTTTTTCAGAAATTTCTGTGTCTACAGAAATGAAATTCTTTGCCCAGATTCAATAAGGCAGGAAATCAATTAAGGTTTTCATTTTCTGCTCAGCCTCAAAAGCAAGACAATGAGAGGAGGCCTGAGTAAAGAAAATGTGTACAGATTCCTGGAGGTTTCATTCTGGGTTCTGTGTTCTAGAAAAAAATAAAACAAGAACAAAGAGGCTTCTATGTTCTATTTAAAACATAAATGCTTTTTTTTCTGTTTAAACAAACGTACGAAGTCACTCCACTTGATTTTGATTAATACGGACAAATCTGACAGAGGAAAGACACCTCAATTTTTAAGAGACAGCCCTCCACCTAAGCTTGGTTTTTAAATGGCTACATTTAAATATTTCTTTCTCTGTTCATTTCCAAACCTGGGCCATAAATCACCCTTATGAACACAATCGTCTGTGCTATAGCAATTTATCATTTGGATAATGTCACCTGTTCAGGTGTGCATTAATTTATGCCTCAAATTAGCACTCGGGTTGGCTGAAATCTTCCCCCTCATCTGTACATCCTGAGCAACAGCCCCTGGGGACCCACTGTGCACAGCCCAGGGCAGGGAGGAACATCGGGACCTCTTTACTCTCAGATGAAGAGAAAGAAGTCAGTGGAAAAAAACTCGTGGCCCAAGAGTCCTGTCTAGTTGACTTGTTCAGTCTCCTCACATTCTTCATCCAGGGAGATGAGACGGTCAACAATTCCACTCCAAAGAACAGACAACACATGTGTCAGCTTTTAAATTTTTGCTCTAAGGAAAGACAGGGAACTGAAAAGGAGTGAGATGGAGGGATCTGGACCCCTTAAGGCAGCGTCACAGATTGGAAAGGACACCAGGGTAGATGTCGGGAGGTGTGGGTCCTAGCGTTGCTGCTCTTGTGGGTCCTGTTGCTCAGCTCAATATCATCTTTCTGAGCCCCAGGATCTCTAGTCATAAAATAAAAGGTCTCCAAGCCCTTCACTGACACTCCATGGCTCTAATTCAAGAGAAAGCAGTTGTTTATTACTACAACCAATTATTTACCTACCTGCAACCCCTACAATATAACTACTTTCTCCAGCTACCCCAAAATAGATGAGGTGGAGGTAAGTTTCTGAGCCATAATCTGAAGAATTGGTTTTTACACATCTGGGCTGGGAAACCTTTATTTGGTTTTCTCCTTTTCTAACTCCACTTTACTGTTTGTTTTTCTTGCTCTCCTCCCCTCTGCCCTGCCTGGTGTTTCACTCTCTCTTTTCTCCACATATCTCAGAACAGACAAAACACTAGCAGGAGCTGGTGTTAATACGAGCAAGCATTCAAGATGGGTTTGCTCTGTGTTAGAGAAGGAGATCATTCTTAGGTGTTCTTTGGAAGGAACGATGCTAAAGCTGAAACTCCAGTACTTTGGCCACCTCATGCGAAGAGTTGACTCATTGGAAAAGACTCTGATGCTGGGAGGGATTGGGGGCAGGAGAAGGGGATGACAGAAGATGAGATGGCTGGATGGCATCACTGACTCGATGGACGTGAGTCTGAGTGAACTCTAGGAGTTGGTGATAGACAGGGAGGCCTGGCGTGCTGCGATTCACGGGTTCGCAAAGAGTCAGACACGACTGAGCGACAACTGAACCGAACTGAGGGATCACCTCTTCATTTTTGAATACAACTATCTCTTTTAATGCTCCAAATAGCCTAAGGAGGCCTGCATTAATTCTTCCCATTTGACAGGTGAGGAAACTGAGACACTGAGAGGTAACTTGCCCAAGATCTCACAAGGAGTAGCAGAATTTGAATCTGATCCCAGGGCCATCTGACTTCCAAATGAGTGTGATTTCCATAAGTGTTGAAGGGAGCAGGTTCAAGTACCAGGGTCCTTTAAAAGGTGGTTTAGTAAGTTTGATTGCTTAAGCTCCCCTGGTGATTATGATCGCCTATAGTCAAGTGGGATTACAAATGTTTTAGAATTTCCACAAATGAGAGAGGTGTGACCATAAAATTACATATGCATGAGATTAAACGACTGATTGCAGGAGCCACACACAAAAACTAGTCTCCTCTCCTTCTGGCCAAGGTTTATGCATTTGAATTGTAAATTTGGAGATCCTGGCTCAGTTTACTCCTCCTAATAAGCCTGTGATCACAGCTTTTACATTAAAATCGTCTCTTCAACAGAGGAAACCTAAAATCCAAATCCATTGTTCTTTTTCAATGGCCTCTATAAACGCACGGTTTAAAAAATGATATCCTCCTGGCCCAAGTAAACCCGGGGGAAACGACTTCCCAGCCACAGTTTTTAAAGGCACCAGTTTCGTGGAGGGCGTGCAAACTGTGAGAATCCCATGGACCCAGTCCTGAGCACATCGCGGGTGATGAATCAGTGCTCCCACCGGCCACTTCCCCAGTGTGCAGCCGGAGTCCTCCCAGGCCCCTCTCTGCTCTCCCCGCCCCCTCACGCGGCCAGTCCCCTCTGACCGTGACGCCGCTCTCCACTGACAGGCAAGGGGGCACCTGCCAGAGGGTGACTTCACCACACCAATCACTCTGACAACAGCCCAAATAAAACCGTGCCATTGAAACCACAAACAGCCCTGCAACAGAGCTGTGGAACTCAGAGTCACAGAAGAGGGACGAGAGAGCGAGCGCGCCTTACTGCCGCGGACAGGACACAGTCCCCTGCGCTGCGACGTGGGACACACACTCAGGGCACCCGGAGGGCAGAGTGAGGAGGCAGAAAGCACCGGCTCTGAGCCCAGTACGACTCCTTACTAGGGATGCAACCTTGGGAAACACTGATCCTCTCTCCGCCTGTTTTCCTATCTGTAGCTTGGAATAACAATAGGACCCAACTCAGGGGGTTGTCCTTCGACCGAGCACTTAAATAGAAAATGAAGTGCTTGCCGTTTGATTTGAGTTCATTGACTTTCATTGTATTATTAAATTGAGATTTCATGGCAGGTCTGTCTCCCCTGCATATTACTAAACATTCTGGAGCCCAGAGTGCCCCTCTTTGGCAAACTGCTGGCTGCACCATTAAGGAGGATGGGGAAGAAGCCGGCGTTTCAGTCCTGGTTTTGCCTCTGACCAGATGAATGACTTGAGACAGTCACTTAACTTGGTGTCGGTTTCCATTTCTGCCAGATAAACGTGTGATTGTCTAACACAGCATCGTTTCCTCTCCTTATTGTTTAGTACCAGATTATCAACATGAATAGCAAAGGTACACATTCTAGGTGTCCAGGATCTGTCTCCTTTGGAACCTGGAGTTCTCTTCCTCCACGCCGGCTCCGCCCCCAGGAATGTCAGGGCGGGCTAGGCAGGGCTCAGTGCCTGGGAACTGTTTGCAAGGCCTTCCTCCCCCTGCAGTTCTCTAGCCAAGGCCGGCATCTCTAATAAGCATTTTAGGCAGTGATGTGCCACTTAGAAATTTTTCCTTTCAGTAGGAACAGTCAGAGGAGTTTAACTCTTCTGAATCTGACTTCTTGGTAGGAACTCAAGAGGGGAAAAAAAAAACCACAAGGGGTTTTAAAAAAACAAAAACAAAACCATCAAGGCAAGAGGAAAGTCCATATTCTAGTGGCTGGCTGGATCAAAAATCGTCCAGTGCACCCACACTCTGACTGCAAGCTTATTTGGGCACAGAAGCAGCATCAGACTCATTCTGAGCCAGAGAGGAAAGAACATTTCAAACTTCTCTTGCCATGCCTTTTGGAATGCCCATCCTTTCAGTTCAACAGGAGTTTCTCATCAGTACTACTAATGGGAACTTTTAGATCACCTTCATTGTCACCTCACCCAAGGAGATACAGTGGTCATGAGCATAACAGCATCTCCCAGTATCTGAAAAGTCTTTACAGTTTCATAAAGTGCTTTCATCGCTGTGCTCTCCTTTGATCCCTATAACAATACTGCCAAATGGCCAACACAGGTATTATTATCCCCATTTCAGAGATGAAAACATATGAGCAGGTCAGGAGCAGAGCTGGGACGGGAGTCAGGGCTGACTTCCTCCACTATCATCACGGGTCCCTGCCACCAAGTGAGCACCCTCTCACGCACAAAAAGGAGAAAAGTGGTCTTGAGGGTGTCGAGGAAAATCTACTGGGCCAAGTGTGAGGGGCTTTGTTTCAGTTTTGATTCTGCTCTGAGCTGGGGGCCCTAGGACAAGTTATTTGCCTTCTTTGGAGAAAGGTTCCTATCTAGAAAACAATGTTTTTCAGCTCTAAATTTCGAAACTCATTCCATGCCTCCTTGGAATGACCAAGCAGACATTATGTTTGGGTTGGTAAACTGTATGGTAATAGCAGTCTAAACGACAACCATCAGTGGAAATGTGCATGGGGAATTTTAATTCTGTTTGAAAAAAATTCATGGTGGAAAGTTATATCTGCATATTATTGAACAAGATAATTCTAGAAAACCCAGTGGTCTTCTTCCTCCATTTCTCCATGCTCCAAGAGCAACCACTTTCAACTCCTTTAGCTGCTCTTTAGACATTTCCCTCCATATCTCTAAATAACATGTTTATGTAACTTCTTCTCAACTTTTCAGTTTTAGGCTTTATCTATTGACCTTCCACTATGGAAGATGAGGTTTGTGCTTTCTTTCAACAACTCCCACCCCTACCACACACCACACGCACACTTCCTGTCCCCCATGCTACCAATGGAGTTCTATCAGTTTGAATGGATCAGTATTCTGTGCTTCCGGTGTAATGACAGTGAAAATGCTACACACTGCTAGGTTCTATGGTACCCAATGAGTCATCTTCCTTTTCTGTGTAATATTATGTTTCTCTGGAGTTAATCATGCACTGGTTGGCTTAATTTTCTATCTCCTGATTACTTATTCAACCCCTAACTCTCCTCTAGTTGTTCAAGTCTCAGTTACATTCAAACACATCAGGAATTCTGCCGATTTCACCGGCTTGAAATGATTTCTCCAGGAGCCTCTGAGCAGCTCTAAGCTGGACTAGTACTGTTCTGGGCTGTGGCACAGATACTGTCCTGCTATTTCTCTTCCCCTGATCCTGGAACTCTTCATTCTCTGTTTTGTTGGCTTTTGTTGGTTTCTTAAAGTCTGTGGCTCTCTTAGTTGATGTTCACATTTTGATAGCGCTTCCTTCAATAGTCTCCTGAGAGGGGGTGTGTGAGAGGTAAAATTTTGGAGATCTCATATGTCTGACAATGTTTTCATCTAACCTCACATGTAATTGATAGTTTGGTGAGATACAGAATTCTACACGGGAAATCATTTCCCCTTAGAATTTTAAAAACTTTCCTCCATCATCTTTTCGTTTCCAAAATTGCTGTTCAGAAGACTAATATGAGTCTAATTCTAGCTCCTTTATAGGAAACCTGTTGTTTCTCTTTGGGAACCAAGGGTCTACTTCTTGTCTTTGGTGTTCTGAAGTTTCATCCTAATCCTTCCTTAGTATGGATTTAATTTCATTATAATAGGAATTCAAAAAACTTGACAGAAAACTTGTGTCCTTCACTTGAAAATTTTCTGAATCATCTCTTGAATTATTTTACCCTTTCCATCCCCCTATTCCCCTTCTAGGTATTGTTTTTCATTTCTACTCTTAGAGTCTTAATTTGTTAGCAGTTTCCTTTTATTTTTGAGCATTCCTTCTTTTTTAAGAACATTCTATTCTTCTTTCATGGATGTCATATCTCCATTTATTTCTCTGTGTTTGTTAAAAACAGGAGTATTTTCCTTTCGGTTCCCTGCCTCCCCCACCCCTTCATGTTTGTTTCCTCTAACGTGTTACTTTAAAAGCAAACAAACAAAACCCCCTCTGTCTTTCATATCAGATGCTTTCCTCAAATGCTTGGTAATTTTTGGTTATCTGCTTATATTAAAGACTGGGGTATTAAAAAGCTAAGTATGATTTGGGGTGCACAAGAGAGGTTTATTCACTGTTATAATAAACAATTGGTCCATTTCCTTGGGGGAACTTCAGTTTGTTCAGTGTTTCAGTGAAGTTTCCAGCTCCTACTAGGAGGTATACATGTGGCTGCCCCTGTTTGGAACCAAGTTAGGGGAGGAAAGCACGAGTCTCCAATTAAATAGATAGATGTACCCTTAACACCACTGCTTGTGCATGGTGACCCAACTCGAGAGACTACCAGTTTGCACATCCAAGGAATGATTTAGCTCAGAGGAGTGGGGCAGTTTCTCAGAGGGAATTTAGGATCAAATTGATACTTAAACAGATTTTTAAACAATATTCAATTGTTAATCCATGTTCTACACCACTTTCAGACATAACTGGTGTCATCAATTCCTGGACCAGTTTGGTGATGTTCTAGATTTTCCCCATTACTGGATTGGAATTCAGCTTTCTTATCTGGTAAGTCAGTGACTTGTATTCCATTGGCTTTCCAGCCTCCAAAATAGTTGCTGACATATTCTCAAATGTGGTCTTGTGGGTTATCTTTTAAAAAGGCTCTTTACAAATCATCCTAGTGGATTTTGAGGATAGAATTAAATATGCGTGTTTAACCTGTTATCTCTAACCCTTTTGTTTAAGCTCCTTTATTCTGTCTTTGACATAGTAAAATAGTCAAATATACTTTGGACCAAAAATATAATAACGTTATTTGTAAAGGAATATTAATCCACTAGAAAACTTACAGTTTCTTTGCATCATTTAACCTTGTCCATATTGCAGCTCTCATTTCTGCCTAGTACCTATCTGTAGGCCTGGTCCTGCCCAGTGGATTTGTAATTGGAGCCTTTCAAATATCTACTTGACCATTAATCCATGATGAGCAATGTGCAAAGCCAGCCAAGACCAAACAATATCAATTTTATTTACTGTCTCTTGGGCAATGGACAATTTTCTTTCTCAGATTATTTACGAATGCTGAATCATTTGCATGTCTATTATTTTAGTCCTGGAATGGCTATTCCCTACTTGTTTAAAAATCCCAAGCCCCCAAGTTTAATCAAGTCATAGAATTCCTTAATTTGAAGAATTGTACAAATTGTGGAAAAGTGTGCTGAGGAACACAGCCCCTGGCATCACACTGCCTACAATTGAATTTTTGATTTCCTTTATATGACCTTGAAAAATTGATTAACCTCCCTATGCTTTGGTTTCCCCATCTGTAAAATAGAAGCAACAATACTACTTCTCCCGTAAGTTTATTAGGAAAACTAAATGGAAATATGAGGGCGGCGGCCAAGAGGAGCTACCACATATCCGAGGTCAGGGGAGGCGGCCCAGAGGAGCAACCCCGCATCCAAGGAGCGGCAGCTGCGTAGGCACAGAAGGGCCGAGAGGAGCTACTCCATGTTCAAGGTCAGGAAGGGCAGTCCTGAGGAGATACCCCTCGTCCAAGGTAACAAGCAGCGGCTGTGCTTTGCTGGAGCAGCCATGAAGAGATACCCTACATCCAAGGTAAGAGAAACCCAAGTAAGATGGTAGATGTTGCAAGAGGGCATCAGAGGGCAGACGTACTGAAACCATACTCACAGAAAACTAGCCAATCTGATCACACGGACCACAGCCTTGTCTAACTGAATGAAACTAAGCCATGACATGTGGGGCCACCCAAGATAGGAGGGTCATGGTGGAGAGGTCTGACAGAATGTGGTCCACTGGAGAAGGGAATGGCAAACCACTTCAGTATTCTTGCCTTGAGAACCCCATGAACAGTATGAAAAGGCAAAATGATAGAATACTGAAAGGGGAACTCCCCAGGTAGGTAGGTGCCCAATATGCTACTGGAGATCAGTGGAGAAATAACTCCAGAAAGAATGAAGGGATGGAGCCAAAGCAAAAACAATACCCAGTTGTGGATGTGATTGGTGATAGAAGCAAGGTCCGATGTTGTAAAGAGCAATATTGCATAGGAACCTGGAATGTCACATCCACAAGTCAAGGCAAATTGGAAGTGGTCAAACAAGATGGCAAGAGTGAACACTGACATTCTAGGAATCAGCGAACTAAAATGGACTGAAGTGGATGATTTAAACTCAGAAGACCATTATATCTACTACTGTGGGTAAGAATCCCTTTGAAGAAATGGAGTAGCCATCATAGTCAACAAGAGAGTCCAAAATGCAGTGCTTGGATGCAATCTCAAAAACAACAGAATGATCTCTGTTCGTTTCCAAGGCAAACCATTCAATATCACAGTAATCCAAGTCTATGCCTTACAAATAGCTGTGAAAAGAAAGCGAAAAGCAAAGGAGAAAGGGAAATATATAAGCATCTGAATGCAGAATTCCAAAAATATAAAGGAGAGATAAGAAAGCCTTCCTCAGTGATCAAAAAGAAATAGAGGAAAAGAACATAATGGGAAAGACTAGAGATCTCTTCAAGAAAATTAGAGATACCAAGGGAACATTTCATGCAAAGATGGGCTCGATAAAGG
>SJYV01025490.1:214168-261055 GCA_006410875.1 Neotragus pygmaeus
ACATTACTTTGCCAACAATTGCTTTGTCCATCTAGTCAGGACTATGGTTTTTCCAGTGGTCATGCATGGATGTGAGAGTTGGACTGTGAAGAAGGCTGATAGCTGAAGAATTGATGCTTTTGAACTGTGGTGTTGGAGAAGACTCTTGAGAGTTCCTTGGACTGCAAGGAGGTCCAACCAGTCCATCCTCAAGGAGATCAGTCCTGGGTGTGCATTGGAAGGACTGATGCTGAAGCTGAAACTCCAATACTTTGGCCACCTGATGCCAAGAGTTGACTCACTGGAAAAGACCCTGTTGCTGGGAGGGATTGGGGGCAGGAGGAGAAGGGGACGACAGAAGATGAGATGGCTGGATGGCATCACCGACTCGATGGACGTGAGTTTGAGTGAACTCCAGGAGTTGGTGATGGACAGGGAGGCCTGGCATGCTGTGATTCATGGGGTTGCAAAGATTCGGACACAACTGAGCCACTGAACTGAACTGAACTGGAAATATAGATAAAGTCACTTTTCCTAGTGACTGACACATAGAGAAAAACTCAATAGATGTTACCAAATCTAATCATTATTATACAATATTTTTAAGGACTTTGGAATAAAATTAATAGATATGCATTATTTATAACTATGACTTGATAATGAGACACTCTTTCACCCCTCAGTGATATAAGAGAAATCAGTGTTATTTATGGGTAAATTATAAATTTAGCACCTGTTAAGTTCAAGAAGAAATACAGTCAGGTAAAACAAGGTCTCAGGTCAGAACCCTAGTGGGATATGACTGATGGAATGTGCACATCGGATGGATGAACAGCATCCAGAGGTATTATAGTTAAAAAGGATACTGCCAGAGTCTGAACTATGGTAACAACAGCCAAGGCATTTCTGCAGTACTGACAGAGAAAGTTGGGCTCTGGGGTAACAAAGAAATCCTTACATCTCAGTAGCTTAATAGAAAAAGCTTTATTTCTTGATTCCACCAAGTCTGACATGTATCAGCAGTTCTTCCCTATCTTGCTTCTCTACCACCTGGAGCATGTGGTCTCCTAGGTCCCCACAGGAGAGAAGAGAGAGAGAGAGAAGGCACATCAATTCTGCAGTGCCTTGTTTGAGAACTTGTACTACATCCACTAATGTTCTGTTTGCTAGAACTCAGTCTTTTGGCCACAACTTAACTTGGGGAGACTTGGAAAAACCATAGTCTGTGTACCCAGAACGAGAGACAGGGTGGTGAGCAGAGAGCTTCACACAAGCCACTCCCTTTGAGGAGATCTATCTGGACAGCCAGCTGCTTTCTGCATGGAACCCTTTTCTGTCTCTTCACTGAGTACCCATGGTTGTACACTGTGGACTGCCAATCTCTTTGCTCAAGTCCCATGGAACCCCACAGAGGCCAAAGCCTGAAACCTTTGTGATCAGTAATCAAGTGAGAACCTAGGCAGACAATATAGTTGGAGCTCCATCTCTAGAAGTGAGTGGGTCTAGACTTTGCTGACTAAAATCTGGTCTTCAAAATGAGCCCTGCACCACTGTATCCCTTACCCTTCATCCCACCAGTTCTGCCTTATGGCTGAACTTAAAGATTCCAGTGGATGACAGTTGAGGGACTAGGAAGAAAAGAAATTAGAAAATTATATCTTTATGACAATTATTAGGTCAGACCTAAAGAAAACAATATTTTGTATAACGTATCATAGTTTACACAAAGTAGTTTTATCTCTGATGCCTTATTTTCTCATCAAAATCATCTGAGAACTAAGTAGCAGAATGATCATAATTTTACATATCAGAAGGTGAAAAAGAATGGAAGCGCCACATTCAAGGTCACTCAGTAAGTTGCTGCTGGAAGTGACCTTGGAGCCTGGGTCTTCTCACTCACGTCTAACTTTGACTCTTCCTTTCTGTGTCTTGGGCTTCCCTTGTGGCTCAGACAGTAAAGCGTCTGTCTGCAATGCGGGAGACCCAGGTTCGGTTCGATCCCTGGGTCGGGAAGATCCCCTGGAGAAGGAAATGGCAATCCACTCCAGCATTCTTGCCTGGAGAATCCCACGGACAGAGGAGCCCAGTAGGCTACAGTCCATGGGGTCGCAAAGAGTCGGACAACCTGAGTGACTTCACTTTCTTTCACTTTCTGTGTCTTAGGTGCTGGACAAACCTTATTCTGTGCTATAGATGTAAATAAGGTCTTTGAACTTATCTGGATAAAGAGGCCTACTGCATTTCATAAAACAACCTATAAAAAATTAGGAAAGACTATATAATTAGGGATTAATTGAGTTCTTCCGGTCCAAAGGGATAATTTTGCGCAACAAAGACTGAAGTATTTAAATGGTCCCCAAAGCCCACACAGTCTCACGTCTTCGCGTCCTTGTCCAGTCTGCTCCTTCCATACTGAGGACCTTCTCTTAGTTCTTAGCCCAATACTCTCATCTGGCTACTGCTGGTTTACATGCTACTCCCTTCTCCCCAAATCTCCCCCAAGGTCCTCAGGCAGAGTCAGTCAGTCTGTCTTCTTCAAGGCACCTTGCACATGCCTCTTCTGTCCTGAGCACAAAGCACATATGTATTCATATTGTTGGGTGGAGGTGGGCAGGACAGAGAGGGTGTATGGCATCTTATTCTCCTTTAGTTAAGTCTTTGATTTTCTGAAGGTAGGAATCAAGCCTTTTCCTGCTTTGCATCTCTAAGGTCCAGTGTATTTGCTGACATGAATGAAAGGTTAATGGAATGAAAAAATAAACAATCTGGAAGAGAGGACGGAGCTTCCTAAGGTGCCCAGTATAGTCCCATTAGGTGTGTTTCCTAAGCTTGAATTCTAGAATTTTGGAGGCAGGGGACCAGAGCTGAAGAAAATGAGTGGAAGAGTAGAAAGAGGCTGCATCAGTAGATGCTTACAAATTTCCGGAGTTTGTGACTGCAGCCATGAAATTAAAAGATGCTTGCTTCTTGAAAGGAAAGTTATGACAAACCTAGACTGTATTAAAAGCAGAGATATTACTTTGCCAACAAAGTTGAGTATAATCAAAGCTATGGTTTTTTCCAGTAGTCACGAAAGATGTGAGAGTTGGATCATAAAGAAGGCTGAATGCTGAAGAATTGATGCTTTTGAACTGTGGTGCTGGAGAAGACTCCTGAGAGCCCCCTGGACAGCAAGGAGATCAAATCAGTCAATCCTAAAGAAAATCAACCCTGAATATTTATTGGAAGGACTGATGCTGAAGCTCCAATACTTCGGCCATCTGAAGCAAAGGGCCAGTTCACTAAAAAAGACCCTGATGCTGGGAAAGATTGAGGGCAGGAGGAGAAGGAGGCCATAGAGGATGAGATGGTTAGATGACATCACCAACTCAATGGACATGAGTTTGAGCAAACTCTGGGAGATAGTGAAGGACAGGGAAGCCTGGCATGCTGCAGTTCATGGGGTCATAAAGAGCTGAGGGACTGAACAACAAATACTCCTGTCACCAAAACACAAAGCCCCCCACGCATGACCTTTCTGTTCTCCCACCCCCTCTCTATGCTACTGGACTTTGTACATCATTTCTTTTTAATTAATTGATCTGGAAGCAATGGCTCTTAGTTTTAGCTCAAGGGCTCAGCAGTTGAGTTTGACATGGGTTTGACTGCCCCTCTGCATGTGGGGTCTTAGTTCCCTGAAGAAGGAATGCATTTCCTGCATTGCCAGGCAGATTCTTAACCACTGAATCACCAGGGAAGTCCTTTGTTCACCAATGTTGACCTGACCCATGCTGTGAGTCTCTTGCAAAGCGCTGCCTTTGGCATGGCAATGAATCCGCTTCTCTGTGTGCAGAGAGCCCACAAATGTGGAAGAGCAGGGGGTAGAGTTAGCAGGATGGTTTCTGAGTGCTTCTCCCCAAAGGTCTTTCCCAACCCTTAAGGGGTGTCCTTTGCTTAGGCACTGGGAAGATCTGACTCTGTGTGCAGAAGTGGGTCATATAGAGTGAAAGGGGTTGCTAAAATGTAAAATTCCCCAACTTCTCTTCCCACAGTTGACTTCAAGGAAGTCAACTAAGCCAACAGTGTTTCAGTTGACTCCTCTATAAAGAATCTAATGATACTTCGCCCAACTCATGAAGGAGTGGCAAGGCTTAATTAACCAATGCTCATTTCTTTCAGCACTTTGGATGCCCTCCATGGGTACAAAATTATGTTATTACTTGGAATAATAATAATAGTTCCCCCTAATAATTCTGTGTTATTATTGCATTTAAGGAACTGTATTAGAGGCCTTCTGGATCTAGTTTAATACCTATAAATGTCTCTCCCTGGCAAAACAAGGGAGCATTGCCCGGTGATTATGGTTTGTCTCACATTTCAAAACTAGACAGTTCAAACCCTCAGAAGAGTCCTTAAAAGAGCCTGGCCAAGGGGGACCTTTTTTGATTTCAATTCGTTGGACCACTGAAAGCACTTAACTTTCACAAGGCGGCCGGTTTTCAAAGTGAGGGCTTGGCAACACTGAGGGCCCAACCCAGCACTGAAAAGATAGGCGCAGAGCCCAGATCAGCAGCCCCAGCCTTCCCCTGCAGCCAGAGCAAGGTTCCCGTATCACAAATCCAATTATTGCTGCCCCCCAATTTATTTCCATGATTTCCCCCCTGCTCTCAGAGTCCAAGCTAAACACCTCCCTGAGGCATGCACTCCTTTCAAGTGATAGGTACCCTGATTGCACCCCGACTTCGTCTCTAGACACCCTCCCTTGCGTGCTCATGCCTCCATCCTGATGTTTCCTTTCCCCAAACACAGCAGGATCGCTCTCTCTCTCTCTCGGGTCCTTTAATGAGGTATTCTGCAGCCTCTGCCAGCTCCTTCCCTGCCCTTACTTTCAGCTCTCAGGTGGAGGGGTCCTCCTTTCCCAGTTCTCCCATAATCCCACCACAGCCTTTGTCTCCTGGGTCAAAGAGCTTGGCAGTGAGGATCGCACTTTCCTGTTGAATTCCAGGTTTGCCCATGAAACTGAGTGGGAGCACAAAGCATGCGATCTTGTGCTCTGCGTCTGTGCACAGTACGTGCTTCATCAACATTTGTTGAATGTGTGAAAGAATAGAGTTTCACTCTCTTTTCTCTTCTGTTCACTATATCTGATGCTCTGACTCTCACCCTTCTTTCCTACTCTTCCCCAATCACGGGTAAGGAAAATGGGTAAAAAGGGGAGAAAAGGAAAGAAGGAGTAAATTCCTTAAAGGAGAAACATATTGCAAGTGAGAAGGATGAGGAACAAGGCAAAGTGAGAAAGGAAGAGGAATATCTGGGAGGGGAAGATCTGACATGAAAGTAGGGGATCAGCACATGGATTCTAATCTGCAAAGATTAGATGATAACCATCCTTAAATTTTCTTTTTCAGGAATAACTCTCCATACAAGAGAACGGGAAGGAAGGGGGAACCTGCTAGCATACTTACTGTACATTATCTCCTTTATTATTTCACTCATGCTATGAGACAGCAATGATTGCCAAAGGTAACGGAAGAAGGCAGAAAAGTTCAGAGAGGTAGAGTGCCCTGCTCAAGGTCACACAGCTTAACAAGTGGCAAAGCCCAGCATGAAACACAAATGTGGGTGAATCCCATCCACTTACAAGAACAACATGCCCACTCCACTGACAGAGCATTTTTCCTCTGGGACCCTCAAGTCCTCAAGTGTCCCTTCTCTTTGAGATGCAATAGAGAAAGAGGTAATCAAAAAGGAAAAAAAAAAACACACCAAAACTTAGCATGCAGTTACATGTTAAATGCTACACTTTGAAGAGTGATTTCTTATGTTAGCATGAAAACAAAAAAGAATAAAAGATTTCTATTTTCTTTCATCAGGAGGAAAATGAGTTGAACTGATTTTCCTTGGCTCTTGGTTTGTCTCTCCTTTTATTAGGTACATGTCTCTGAGTCCCTTTGCATAAGTAGGCCCAATAAGCACGTTGTTAATTCCTCATCACAGCAATATTTTCTGCCAGGTTTGGGCCTGGCAGACAGAACTATGCTTATGCACTTCTGCAAAGCTAGCACAACGAAGCCCAGTGGAATATACTCTTCACCACTGTCTGCCCTTTGAAAGGCTCTGTGACACCAGTTAAGAGATGCTGGATGTCCATTTGCTTACTGACATCTAAATAACTTGGTTGCAGTCTCTGTTTTTCGAGGTCTAAATTCCCCCTCCCTTTAGGGAACAAGATTAAAAACAAAAGTCCTGCATCGAATGAGCAACTCTCTTGCCTTTGATTTATGCTATTACAGGAACTGTGGTCCTTGAAAGGAACTCCATCATTACCATCTTGAGGACGGAGACGCAGTTAACTAATAAATCCTTCAAGAGACTGCTCTGATGCTGTTAAACTCTTCATGAAACCACAATGCAAAATAAAGATTACTTTAAATAACACGATACAGATATATATCTGCTATGAAGTGAGTTGAGGCTTAGAGATATCTTGTGTAAGAGAACCAAGTTGATCATCAATAATAACACATTTCTCCTGAAAATACTAGGTAACTTTGCCTTTCTTCATTCCTGGGCCTGTCTTTGTAAAGGGAAGAACGAGAACCAAAACCTATCTGTGATTCAATCAGAAAATGCAAATGAGGTCAAGTTTCTTACAGGCTTGTGAGATTTCCCTAGAGAAATTTCCACAGCGTCTGGGCGGCTGCCGGTGCCCTTCGGAGGCTGGGGCTTGTCTGTGGAGTGAACGGCAGGCAGAGCAAGCCGCCTCTGTCTTCCCTGGGACTGCGGGCCAGCTGGACATTGAATTCCAGTAAAGGACTTCTGAGAGCTTTGGGAACACTATCATCCAGGGACTGGGGTCATGCAAGATGCACCCAGGAAACAGTCATCTTTTTGCAGGTGCAGCTCACAGCGTGCCTCTCTATCCTGCCTCAGAGTGAGGACCCTGTACTGCAGATGAGGCAGGGGGGAGGTTCCCTGTGAAGAAGATGTGCTAGAAACATCCTGCCTGCCTCTGGGATGGTGATTCCAATCCTGTGAACATTCCAGGGAAATCTGGAAGGAAAACTCTCTTACACAAGCCCTCCACTTCCTGACAACTTACAAAGTGTGTGTGTGTGTGTGTGTGTGTGTGTGCGCGCGCGTGCGCACCATTTCACACAGCTCCGTCCTCTCCTGGGCCACAGAAGTCTGAAGCTATCCTGCTATCTTGCAATTGGGAAACTCGTCATTTGGGACAAGCTAACAAGTGATGCTACAAGTCAGGACGCTGCCCTCTGCCTTCCAGGGAGCTGAGGGTGGCTCAGGGAGTTTATAGGCTTTCTCTTTGCTCACACAGGTTCCAGCATGTGTTCTTTCAGTGGCCTTTTTTTTTCCCCAGAGATAGGTAAACATTGCCCATCAAAACCACATGCTAGTTCCCTTAAGTTATAAAAGACCAGACAGTTGGAGCTGGCCTTCCAGGGGCTGAGAAAAGCTGAGGAAAGACAGAACCTGCCCCCACCCCCAAACCGCCCCAGCTCTGAGTGAGCCAGAGGTCTCACAGAAAGCAAACCNTCTTATACACATCTTAAAAGACCAGACAGTTGGAGCTGGCCTTCCAAGGGCTGAGAAAAGCTGAGGAAAGACAGAACCTGCCCCCACCCCCAAACCGCCCCAGCTCTGAGTGAGCCAGAGGTCTCACAGAAAGCAAACCCTTGATTAAATGCTTCACACTCGGGAAAAGAGCTGGTGAGAATGAGGCCTACGTTGCTTGAAGGGAGTTTAAGATTTGAGGTCGAAAAGGTGCATTCTCTTTCCTGTTAAAAAAATTTTTTTTTTAATGATTTTTGAGCTAAATGTGATTCTTCTGGCCTGGAGCTTTCACACTGAGAATGAGCATGGGGGTGGAGGGACAGAGGGGGAGGGGGCAGGTATACAGGTCTTACAGGAAACGCAGAGGAAAACAACACAGTTTCCCCTAAGCTGTGAAAACGGCACATTTGGAGGTCCCAACTCCACTACCAGCCAGCCTTGTCTCAGTTTTTCCTTTCTGAGCTTCCCTCCACCATGTGCATCTCAAAGCAAAGATGCAGTTTACAGACATGAGAATGATGGCGAGGGAAGCTTGTGAAAAGGGACATTCCCAGGCCTTGCTCTGAAGGATGCTGGATGTGGTCCAGAGATCTGGAAAGGAGACAGCTGATTTCCTTTCCACCCCCCATTCCAGCCTACCCCAGCTCTGCTGTCTGAAGAGTTTAGACTTTCTGGACACGAGCATGACCAGATCAGCAGCTACCCCATTATCAGGGTACATCTCACTTCAGCCAGGTGTCCTAGTTACATAGTCCTCTCTGCAGGGCCTCCAGCCTTGGCCAAGATTGACTCCGCCCACCAGCCCCAAAGAAGACTCCAGAAGCTGGCCGGTTGGCTATACAAGGGATCTGCCCTCCACTGAAGACGCTCACAATGCCTCCAAGCTTTCCAATTACTGGGGGTGGTGTGTGCTCCACTTCTAGGCAACTCCCCGCCTTGCTGCAACTTCCTTCTGTCTCCCTGCTCCTGGCAGCCTGCCCATCACCTTCAGGCTGACTCCTAACTTGCTCCTCTGATCAGCATGGTCTGAATCTCCTTGGATCAGGAACTCCTAGACACTGTGCTTCATTTCTTGAGCTACCCAGATCCTAGTGCCAGGGGTTCCCCAAACCTTTGGCCTCCCAGAAAAGTGGGGCTCACTAGTCTTTCTTCCATCAACAAAGTGTCCCGAATAGGTCCATGTGACTGGCAACTCACCACATTTACCCTAGAAATAATAGCTCCCTCTACTGCATTCCCCAAAGGCTTGGGACAAACTTCTATCATTTCATATCATACTTCAATTATCTGTATCTATCTCTACATAGGCTGTGAGCTCTCTGATGCCCAGGACTATAGCTTACTCATCGTTGCATGAGTGCGGGGCCTCTTGATACTGAGACAAACAGTTACTGAGTGCTTACTACCAGGCAGGCCCTGTGCTAGGTGCTTTCAGGCGATATGCCACCTGATTCTCACAACTCTCCAAGAGCAGCACTTTCATGAATTCCACATGAACAAATGAGCCAGCGAGGCCAAAGAATTTAGGTAACTTGACCCAAGTAACACAGCTAGTAAGTGGTCTGGTTAGGATCAGAATCCCAACAGTCTGACTCCTGAGTTCCATTGTAAGAGTTCATTCAGTCTGCTGAGTAAATTTTTTTAAAAAGTGAGCAAAAGGAAACAGCCGCAGAAGCACTGTATTTGGAGCTAAAAGGAACTTTGAGGCCAGTTAGTGCACAATCTGATTTTATGCTGGAAAAACAGAGCAGTGTGGTGATGAGGGTCCCCCAGCTGTGGATGAGATGGCTGGGGGCAGAGTACGACTCCATCACCTCTTCTCTGTGTGAGCCTGGACCAGTTACCTAGCTTTCCCATTCCTCAGTTTCCTCATCTGTGAAGTGGGTGACACCAGAATTTATCTCATTGTTTGGTTGTAAGGATTAAATGAGATAATGCAAATTTCTTACAACTGGTATAAAGAAATGCTCTTTCTGATAAACACAGAAAAAATGCTCAACATCACTCATTAGTAGAGAAATGCATATCAAAACTACAATGAGATCACCTCACACTAGTCAGAATGGCTATTAGCAAAAAGTCTACAAACAATAAATGCTGGAGAGAATGTGGAGAAAATTGAACCCTTTTGCACTGCTGGTGGGAATGTAAATTGATCCAACCACTATGAAGAATAGTGTGGAGATTCCTTTAAAAAACTAGGAATAAAGCTACCATATGATCCAATAATCCCACTACTATCCTGAGGAAACCATAATTGAAAAAAACACATGCAACTCAGTGTACACTGCAGTACTATTTACAATAACCAGGACATGGAAGCAATCTAGATGTCCATCGATAGATGAATTTATAAAGAAGCTGTAGTACATATATACAATGGAATATTACTTAGCCATAAAAGGGAACACATATGAGTCAGTTTAACGCAGTGATGAACCTAGAGCCTATTATACAGGGCAAAGTAAGTCAGAAAGAGAAAAACAAATAGTGTATATTAAAGCATATATATGGAATCTAGAAAGATGGTACTGAGGAATGTATTTGCAGGGCAGCAATGGCGATGCAGACACAGACGTGGACACGGGGGTGGTGGAGAGGGTGAGACGAATGGAGAGAGTAGCGTGAAGATATATACACTATTATATGAAGGATAGGGAAGCCCGGCGTGCTGCAGTCCATGGGGGTGCAAAGAGTCGGACACGACTGAGCAACTGAACAACAACTATATGTAAAACAGATAGCCAGTGGGAATTAGCTGTATGACTCAGGGAGCTCAAACTGGTACTCTGTTACAGCCTAGAGGGGTGGGATGGGGTGGGAGGTGGGAGGGAAGATCAAGAGGGAGGGGACATATGTATACCTATGTCTGATTCCTGTTGATGTATGGAAGAAACCAACACAATATTGTAAAGCGACTATCCTTCAATTAAATAAATTCTTAGAAAAAAAGAAGCGCTCTTTCAATGTCAGCTATTGCCATTATTAGCAGAATTGCCACACTCAAACTGACAATAATCTTTGAAGTCACAAGTCCAACTCTGATTTTATCGAGGAGGAAACGAAGCTTCAGTTTCATGTTTCCTTGCACAACTAGCATTGCTAGAATTTGATCATCAAAAAACAAAAGCCCGGTGATCTGCTAGTTTAATGCCCTCATTTTGCAAACGAAGAAGCTGTATCCCAAGGAGTCAGATGACTCGCCAAAGTCTCCAGCTCATCAAGGCAGAGCTGGAAGGGGACTTGGGTCTCCTGACTCTAGCTGCAGTGTCGCAGAACTGTCGGCGAGTCAGCCCATTCCCCACCGCCCGCTTGTCCTGGGCCTCTCAGTGCAGGGACAGTGAGTCCGACCGTCCATGACTCAAGTTTATTAGAAACACTGCATGCCGGAGCTCAAATTCATGGCAAGCAAGTCCATCAAGCTCCAGTTCTTTCATATGACAGATGGGTAGGATTACCGAATCACATTGCAACTGGGGATTTGTGAGAGCTACACTGGAAGAAGGTGGAACTCCCTACCAGTAGACTGACCGGAGAGTGAGTGAGTCAGCATTTGTGCTGTGGGTACCTAAGCCTGTGTACTCTAGCCAGCACTCAGCAAGCAACACTTGCCCTCCCTGGGGCCCTCTGGCATCGGTGGTTCTTTATTCTCATGTGCATTAGGTGCTTTGGAAAATGCAGATACCCAGACCCCAACCCAGATCAATGATAACAAAATCTCTTGGGATGGGGCCAGTCATCATTATTTTTCCCCCTATTGGTTATTTCTTTTACACATGGTGATGTATATGCTTCATATTACTCTCTCTATCTGTTCCACCCTCTCCCTCCTCATCACCCCCAACCCATGTCTGTAAGTTTGTTCTCTGTGTCTGTGTCTTCATTGTTGTGAACCTAGAGCTGATTATAAGAGTGAAGTAAGTCAGAAAGAGAAAAACAAATGTCGTATATTAATGCATATATATGGAAACTAGAAAGATGGTACTACTGAACCTGTTTTTCAGGGCAATAATGGAGACGTAGACAGAGATCAGGCATCATTATTTTTTAAAGGCCTCCAGGTGATTCTAATACATTTTGAGCTAATCCATAAGGTAATCCACCCATAAGATATAATACTAGGGTAGTGACTCTTAGAGGGTAGGCCCCAAACCAGCAGCATCACTTGGCGACTGGATAAAAATCTGGACTCTACCTTAGGTCCCTTCCATCATTTTCTCTCATCATACTCTACTGTTAGCTTTCACGCCATTCAGCATGATGAGAAATCATGCCTTCCTTCATTTCATGTCTTTGCCTACGCTCCTCTACTCCAGACAGTAGCCTTGATGAATGGAGGTTCTAACCATGTCTGTTGCATTACTCAGAGTGCCTGACACACAGCAGGAGAACTCAACAAATACAGATTCAGTGAGTGAATGAATGCTGAGTATGTATAGGTAAGACAGAGGTACTATTGAATTTTTTCACTATTTCAGATTTAATTGCTATAGCCTTATTGGGTAGAACAAAAGCATATGTAACATGGTTATCTCCTCCAGAAATAAGCAAGTGAATTCAACTCAAGGAGCAGGCAATTAGAATTTTTAGACATCTACCATGAAAAGGAAAAGACAAAAAAAAAAGCAAAGAACTGATGTTGAGAAGAAAAAAAAAAAAAGGAACTGATGGAAAAACTTTGGCCAAAAGACACTATCTTGGCAAAAGTGCCTTGGCCAAAAGACACTGGCTTTGCCTTAATCACTACTGCTGCTTCAGGTCAGGTGCCTGGCTATTTATTAACTCTAGCTTTGGGGCATCCAGCATATTAATAAACCCTTTGTGAAAAAATTACATTTAAGACATGGTTCAAGGCCTTTAAACTGTTATGAAAGCAGAGTTTATTGATGTGGAATTATAAAGAGGATAAAATAAGTTAGTAAGTAGTGAAGTGTGATTTCCAATATTCAGACCTGTCGAATGCTGATAAATATGAGTGTTGGTTCGATCAGCTGTCCCAGTTCAGGTTCAGGGAAGATCCAAGAAAAGAGATACATGGAGAGAGGACACAGGACCTACTGGCATAATCAGGGGCCCTCTGTGGAGGAGGAAGAGGTCTGGGATGTGGAAATATTCTTGACTCCACCATGCTTTTGGAAGTTAACCTAGTCAGCATTTCTCCCTAGCAGCGCATGGAGAACAGGCCTAATCTATGAGGTCAAGATAAACTTTGCTCTTGGATGGGGTTTGGGGGTTCAAGTAAGGAGAAACAACTGTTGCTATAAGCATTAAATACCATTTTGCTGACAGGCCGACTGGCTCTTTTCAGACACATCATCCTTTGTAAAAGGGATCCTAAAGTTCCAGTAACTGGGGTATTACATTTAATGATAGAATCAGTGTTTCAAATCTCAGTGAACTAGTAGTGATTGAAGCAGACTGGCTGGATTCAAATCTCAGCTTTGCCACTTAATAGCAGTATGACCTTGGAAAAATTACATAACCTCCCATTGCCTCAGTTTCCCCATCTGTAAAAATGGAGATAATAATAGCACCTTGCTTGTACTGTGATAATAATAATAGTACCTTACTTGTTACTGTGAAGATGAACTGAGGTCATTTATATAAAATTTCAGACTGTGTCTGACATATAAGAATTGCTATTCAATCTCAAACCCATGTAATCTGTTGTTTGGATCTATATGCTTAACCAAAAGACTATTCAAAATGAACTGTAACGTAGCTAAGGGATGCGAGAGCAGCTGGTTAAGGACAAAATAACCTGATATTTATGGAAAAGGTCACAGAGGTGTCTTCAGTGATGGAATATAAGATATCACCATACTGAAGCCTGCTTGCCCTAGAGCCTATGATCTGCAAGGAAGAAACTACCACACTGAGAAGCTTGTGCCCTGCAGCTAGAGAGCAGATCCCACTCACTGCAACTAGGGGAAGACTGTAGAGCAATGAGGACCCAGCACAGCCCAAAATACACAAATAAATGCAATTTTAAGACGATACCAGTAAAGAAGGTCTGAATAGATTAAAGGAGGACAGGATAGCCCAGAACTTCTATTCTTTGCTGATGCTTGGGGATGAATTCAGGGGCCTAGGGCATCATTTTAAGGAACAAAACGTTATAGCTGCTGCTGCTGCTGCTGCTAAGTCGCTTCAGTCATGTCCGACTCACAGCGACCCCATAGACGGCAGCCCACCAGGCTCTTCCATCCCTGGGATTCCCCAGACAAGAATACTGGAGTGGGTTGCCATTTCCTTCTCCAAGGTTACAGGGTTAATCCTCATGGGAGTCAGTTGACTTCCTCCCTCCCTTCCCTTGTCCCCCTACCGCCGCCCTGCGCCAATTGGTGCCATGGTAATAGGGATAGTTGGGTGGCTTTCTAAATTTCTGTGCCACGTTACCAAGTAGAACTGGAAGAAAGCATGGCAGGGATGGCTCACCACAACCCATCACCGCTTTCAGCACATGCGTAGGTACTTCTAAATCTGCACCCTCCGTATACACGGAAGGCGTTAATGCAATGACTGCATAGTAAAGCTGGCTTGGATAAGAGTTGTAAAATGAAGCTTTTCTATGGAAGTCACTGTGACACTAACAACTATGTTCATTATTCATTAGATACCAGAATTTAAATTATGACAAACTGTCTCAGAGCCTCATTCAGGAGGTTTGTTTGAATCACTGGAGCTCCATAAGGGGTCTGATTCAAGGTGGCCTCATATATAAGTCCCAAGGCTGGCGAACTCCTAGCACAATCCACAGTCAGCTCTGAGTAGGCCTTCTTTCTCGCCCTATAGCTCCAGTCACCCCCTCCTGCCCCAAAATGTGAATTTAAAATGATCTTTGATACGCATAACTTAGATCTAATTTATTGTTTTAAGATTTTTTTTAAATGTGGACCAGTTTTAGTCTTTATTGAATTTGTTACTATACTACTTCTGTTTTATGGTTTGTTTTTTTGGCTGCGATGTGGGATCTTAGCTCCCCAACCAGCTCTCTAACCTGCACCACTTGCATTGGAAGATGAAAATTTTTTTAATATAAATTTATTTATTTTTAATTGGAGGTTAATAACTTTACAATATTTTATTGGTTTTGCCATACATCAACATGAATCCACCACAGGTATACATGTGTTCCCCATCCTGAACCCCCCGACTCCTCCCTCCCATAACCATCCCTCTGGGTTGTCCCAGTGCACCAGCCCCAAGCATCCAGTATCATGCATCAAACCTGGACTGGTGACTCGTTTCATATATGATATTATACATGTTTCAATGCCATTCTCCCAAATCATCCCACCCTCTCCCTCTCCCACAGAGTCCAAAAGACTGTTCTATACGTCTGTGTCTCTTTTGCTGTTTCGCATACAGGGTTATCATTACCATCTTTCTAAATTCCATATATATGCATTAGTATACTATATTGGTGTTTTTCTTTCTGGCTTACTTCACTCTGTAAAATAGGCTCCAGTTTCATCTACCTCATTAGAACTGATTCAGATGTATTCTTTTTAATGGCTGAGTAATACTCCATTTGTATATGTACCACAGCTTTCTTATCCATTCATCTGCTGATGGACATCTAGGTTGCTTCCATGTCCTGGGTATTATAAACAGTGCTGCGATGAACATTGGGGTACACGTGTCTCTTTCAATTTGGTTTCCTTGGTGTGTATGCCTAGCAGTGGAATTGCTGGGTCATAAGGTGATGGCACCCCACTCCAGTACTCTTGCCTGGAAAATCCCATGGATGGAGGAGCCTGGTGGGCTGTAGGCCATGGGGTTGCTAAGAGTCGGACATGACTGAGCAGCTTCACTTTCAATTTTCACTTTAATGCATTGGAGAAGGAAATGGCAACCCACTCCAGTGTTTTTGCCTGGAGAATCCCAGGGACGGGGGAGCCTGGTGGGCTGCCGTCTCTGGGGTCACACAGAGTTGGACATGACTGAAGTGACTTAGCAGCAGCAGCAGCAGCAGCAGCAGCAGCAAGGCAGTTCTATTTCCAGTTTTTTAAGGAATCTCCACACTGTTCTCCAGAGTGGCTGTACTAGTTTGCATTCCTACCAACAGTGCAAGAGCGTTCCCTTTTCTCCACATCCTCTCCAGCATTTATTGCTTATAGACTTTTGGATTGCAGCCATTCTATTCTGACTGGAGTTAAATGGTACCTCATTGTGGTCTTGATTTGCATTTCTCTGATAATGAGTGATGTTGAGCATCTTTTCATGTGTTTGTTAGCCCTCTGTATGTCTTCTTTGGAGAAATGTCTATTTAGGTGAATTCTTAACCACTGGACCACCGGGGAAGTTCTCTAGATCTAATTTATATGATTCTTGGGCACAAGAGCTGCCACAAAAGATAACGTGAAGAGTCTCCCCACTGAAAACACAGCCCTCCTCCCTAATGTAATTCCTGATGTTTTACCACGACAAATATATTACTTTGGTCTTCAAAGGCTTTGTACATTGTTAAGAGTCTTCTCTCAAAGGCAAGTAACGCTGAAAGCAATTTAAGCCTTTACTAGTTCTCACCTTATAGGCAGGGCCAGTTGGTTAGATGCCTTTCCAAACATGACTAAGAGAAAAGCCGTATGGGAACAGAACACTGCTTGGGGATGTGGTGGGTTCCATTCTCCCTGAGAGTGGGGACTCAGTCTCATTCATTCATTCAAAGTCCTATCCAATCTCGATACAAGTATTCGCACATGCTTGATATCTGTAAATGTTCTTATATTTTTAGAAGAACGAAGCTAAGGAAGAATGGAACGAAGGAAAGAAGAAAGGGAAGGAAGGGAGAGAGAAAGAAAGGGAGAGAAGGAGGGAGGGGGTGAGGAGGGAGAGAGGGAGAGCAGATTGGAGGAAGGACTTATAAATGTCCAAACAACAAAGTATTCTGAGACTCCCTCCTGTACATACCCTTGTCAGTATGTACCCAAAGGCACCTTTCCAACTTGGGTCCCATGTGCTCAAGGACAGCCTCCCCCACACCGAGGGCCAGTGTCCAGCCCGGCTACTGCCTCCCCTGAGCTCTGAGAGGGTGCTGGCTGCCACTGAGGACTATTCAGGGACCCTGGCAGACCAGCTGCTGCTCTGCTGAGCCCTGCACCAGTTCTAGGTGCTACACTTTTTTTAAGCACTTGATTTAAATGAAGAAAGAAATTGGCTTATATTTTTAGCAGCTCCTGCTACTAAAACTCATTTGACAAAAGTGCCAAAGGGACAGTTAAGTCTGAGTATGATTTTTTTTTTTTCCCATGGAGGAGGAGGAGGGTATAATTTATCTGAAAATGACTGGTACTTTCCTGGCCTGGGGACATTATTTTACCTGCTCTCTCTTTTTTAAAGACACACTTTCTTTTTTTTCTTCCTATCAAATTTCAAACTGAAGATTATTTATTGTGTTTAGCTTTAGTTCCCAAGCCCTGACCAACCACAGAAAGGAAAAGGTGTGTAACCTCACTTCAGAATCTTTACAACTTCTAATTATATTTTGGAATTAGATGGATTTTATTGGGTAGACCAATGCCCTCCCCTTCCCCTACCTGTGGTATAGATATGAAGTCAAGGATCCTATAAAGCATAGCAGTAAACCTAACTGGAAAACAGCAGTAATGCTGTGCTTACATACACTGGGCACCAGACTCAAAATATATGATTTCAGAGCACCTTAAATGCTTCTATCACCAACTTGCTTTACTGTCTGTCTGAGCTGCCCTTCATTACAGAATTATTAGAGTGAAGAAATCTTTTCTAGAGTTAAGGCATTAGTCCACCAGAAGTTTCTGCTAAAAAGCTTATTACTTAAGAAAGGAACATTTTAACCCAATAACACCTTGACATAAATGACTTTGAAAGATGAGTTAGGTTACAGAAATGGAGCCTTGAGAGACTGAGAGCTTTGAAGGATCTAGGGCTGGTAAGAAAATGTCTGGTGTACAAAATTCCAAATGAACTCTTTTGTTCATTTATTATTTGGAAGCGTTTCCCCAGAAATGCAAAATTGTGAAGGGTGGTCATGTTCCCCAAAGGCAGTCTAAAAAAGTATGTTTCAACCTTAAGGCACTTGGAGTGCAATCCTGAAGGTCTCCCCAAACCACTCTCCCTGGCGAGGTTTCCACAGCAAAGTGAGTTCAGGGACCAGTTTGGGGGCCAAGACTCCATCTTCCCACTAAAATGATGTGGGAGATACCGAGTTGCCTCCTGGAAGACAGGGATCTTGAAGGAATCCAGGTGGAGGAAGAAAATGCCTGTGTGGGTCCCTAGGAACAGGCCAGTTTCATCTGTGATTGTCTGCACTCCAGGGGTTATGGACTGTTTCTTATGACTGCTGTTTCTGGTCAGGATTCTTAAAGCCTTCTTTATAGCAGTAGGTAGTATTATAGCAGTCAGAAAACTACATAGTAGCTGATGTGTTATAAGCAGCCAGACACACACAGCCTCTCCTTCAGGTTTGGAACCCCTGGTACACTGCATGCCAGGTGTTAGGTGCTCAGGGAGAACTGGATGAAGTAAGAAGGAAGCGTGTACATTTCAGAGACAAGCTACTACCAACTGTGTGGGCATTTCCTGTAGGGCATCACGAGGGTGAAGCATCGGGGACATCAAGAGCCGGGGGAAAGGAGCAGACTGCAGAGGCTTCCTACAGAAGGAAAAGGAGGAGATGGAGAGGGAGCTGAGAACAGAGCAGACAGTCAGAGAGGAGCAGTGCCCCGTGTGAGGAGCAGGGAGCACACATGGGCAGAGATTCACTTCCCTGCCCTCTAAGCCTCGACTCCAGACCTCAGCCTGGAGACAGCAGAGGAAAAGGCAGGTAGGATAGGAAGGTGGTCAAGGATGTGATGGTCAATTCCAGGAAGGGAAAGCTTGGGTTGGGGTCCCAGAAGGAAAGAGAGTCTAAGAGGTTGACAATGGAAGGGGAGGTGGAGACACTCCCCAGTGACTGTCAAATCTGGAATCAATCATAGCAGGCGGGGGGCCAGGGGTGTCTCTTCTGGTACCTACACCCTCCTGCACAGCAAATGGATGCACTTCCTACCTTGGTCCAGAACCACAGGAGACATGGGACCCTTGAAGAGAAAGCTCTTGGGAGGCACTTGACAGAAATCACCTAGGATATGTATTTTTTATAACCTTAGGAATAAAGTAAGAAAAGGCAAGTCTTGGTTAATAGCTCCTCCAAGGACTACGACTTTACACTCTCCTTTCCTCTCTTCTTCCTGATTCCCATTGATTTTGATTCTCTCTCATCTTCAGACAACGTCTTGCCACCGGAAGCTCCTCTTGTCTCTCTCAAACCTGTGCAAAGGTACAGAATTCATCTGCACTCATTACGGTCCCTGGGCAACTCATTTACTTTCATCTTGTGATATCCAAAGAGTTACTCATTTACTTAGATCATCTAAGGATTTTCCAGGAGTCAGTATTAGGAATCCGCTCCCCCTAAGACTTTCTGCAGAATTGAAAGCCCTGAGGTGGGGGTGGTGAAGAGGGAGGGATGGTGGTGGTGTCTCCCTAGGGTGGCGGGGGTGGAGGTAGGGTATCCCAGTGAACAAGAGAGCCAGTCAGGCAGAGCATTTAGTGAGAATGGAGCAGGGAGGGGATGTCTTTCTTCTGGCCCAACCTGGTTCAGGCCTCACCTTTGCTTACTTGGATTATTGCCAGGCTGGAGACAGGATACGCCCCAGGGAGTTTCACAGCAGGAAGTGTTAGTCTCCTTTGGCATTTCTTTAAACCTTAGGGCTGATGGAATTCCGTGGGTCGCTGCCCCCTGGGGCACTGACCTGTTAAACTCTATCCCTCCCTGGAGTGAAAGATGCTGTCCTTGGTTGTTGCATCAGTGATCAGGAGACAGTGGGGGTAACAGAAGGGCATTTTCAAGAGCTTCCGCCATCACATTGGAAGGATACTAACTTCTATCCCCTGCTGGGCCCAATTGTGCCAAAATATCATGGTCCACTCCTGTCTCTGGCCTGAGTTCTCACCCGAGAGGAACTGTGCATCTGGAGGCCTCCAGCTCTGACCGCTTCCAGAGTCATCCATTCTTTAATCAGTACAAGCTCGCCAGGATAGCACATGGAAAGAACTGGTCAGTTCTTCCATGAGACTTTGTCATTTTATGAAGCAATTAACAGAAAGGGTAGGGCCAGACACTTGAGATTACTACAAGGAGACGGGAGAAAGTTCACAAAGCTTCAGAAAATTCCTGAAGGAAAGGTCAGTGCCAGAGACAAACTCTTGCTCTGTTTATTAATTTAACCATCAATTAATTTCCAATTGGCTTCCTAATTAATTCATTCAGCAAACTCATACCTTATTCACAACACTGTAAGACAAGGAACATGCTATCTCTGTATTAATAGTAGTTAACATGTCTTGACCATATGGTTGCTTCTCAAGGGTGGGACTAAGACCTGACTAGTTTAGCATTGTGCCTGGCATATAGTGGAAGCATAATGAACAGTTTACAAACAGATGAATGAATAAGAGAATGAATGAAAAAATTTAAGGTATTCCACTGAGCACATGAATTTTGTGTTAGAACTCATTCAAAGGCAGAGTCAAATTTTTGCAGAAAATTTTCTACTTTCACCAATCTCTTCACATATTTATTCAATGGCACTTTTGCCTTTATTCTTTAAAAAAATAAATAGCTTTTTATAGTTTCAAATGTGGTATGTATTGCGCTAAAACAGAAAGAATAGCTGCTTACTTAGACAACGTGGAAAAGATTGATCATTTCAGTTATTCATAATCTCACCAGTATGGTAACACTGTGAAGAATTTCCTTCTANTTCTTTAAAAAAATAAATAGCTTTTTATAGTTTCAAATGTGGTATGTATTGCGCTAAAACAGAAAGAATAGCTGCTTACTTAGACAACGTGGAAAAGATTGATCATTTCAGTTATTCATAATCTCACCAGTATGGTAACACTGTGAAGAATTTCCTTCTAGTCTTTTTTTCTATATGTACAAATCAGTGAAATTGGAATCATGCTGCAGGTGCAGTTTTAGATCTTGATTTTTCCATTGAATGTTCTATCATGAGCATTTTACCACACCATTAAATATTCTTTGAAAATGTTACACTTAATGGCTACATAATATTACATTACAGCTCTTCAATTCTTAACTAATGCAGATTTATTGTCCTTAATAACTCCCTGAATCACTGCACAATCAAAATTGTTCCCAGGCTTCTGTAACCATCTTAGCAGCTGATGTGGACTGAAAATCTTTACAAAATGACAAATACTTCCAGGCAAGTAAAGCTGTTGCAAGTATGGCTGGATCTCATCTTCAGCTTTTCCCCTCCTCAGAGTTACTAATTCATACCAGCACGCTAATGCCTTTGGAATGTTTATTCTCTTCAAGTTGGAGGCTCCAGGGTACACAAGAAAATAGGCATAGAGCATGATGAGAAACACATGGTAATAGTCTAGTTGGTTCACAAAACACTTAAGCACTCAAGATTTACTTGGGCAGGAGGGACCACACCTCATTTTAGGAACAGAAATATTTTTGTTCAATACCACAAAGTGATTTTGCTTTAAAAAGTTATCTTGAGGTATTAAGAAGAGAAAAAAATAATTTTAAGTTGACACACAATCCATCATAGGCTTGTATCATCAGTGTGAGACTAGGAGTGCAGCCTTGACCAGACTTGGTCAAGGGTCTTGACTTCCTTTATCTAGGGAAGTCCTGAGTAAGTTCTGTCCTGGGTTCTCTTTCGTTGAATGACTGGCTTCCTAATGTGGCCATAGGTGTTTTCACTCCTTAGGTCCATCCCACCCCAATCCAATCTTCCTTGGCATGTAGTTTAACAGTTTTTGTAAAGCAAATTTGAAATTCTGATTAGGAGGGTTTTGCATGAAAAACCAACCCCCATATAGTCAGGACAAAGCTAGATGACACGTCTGGCAGGGTGGAAGTGAATGATCTTCCCATTGGCCACATCTGTGTACCATGTCCCCACCCTATCCCCGACACAACAGCTTTAGGACTGATATCCATCTCCAAATAGTGTTGGGCACACGGCAGGCCATTTTCTGAAAGCTGTGCTAGGGTGCTAATCAGGTAGTTAAAGGGATAATCCTCTCCAGAGGGCAGGGTTGAGGCAAGTACTCAATTTTCTACCATGGAGTCTTCTAGAAACATGCAGTTACATACCTCTGATAACATTTAAATACAAAACTCAAGATCCATGTGCTTGTCCTCACCTCATTTAGTTATTTAGGGATTAAGGAAAGAGACACACCACCCCTTCAGATGAATCCTTCTCCAGTACTTTCTCATCACGTCATTTCATGACTCCTGAACTCAAAACCATCCTGAGGACATGCCAGAGTGCATCTGAATTTCCATGTCCGGCCACATTTGTGTGTTGCAATCAATGTGAGGGTATTACAAGAAACATTTGTGGCCTATTAATACTTAAAAACAAACAACGAATAGAGTCCACAGTTACCTCTATAAAACATCACTCACAGCTATGCCTCCTGGATTGGGAGAAGAAAAAAAGTTCCAGTTAATATGGCAGGATGCACATAAAGCTCACAGCCTGAATCCTAGGACAGTATTTGCCAAACTACCATTATGGATACAGAAGAAGTCACACAAATGATTTTTGATCGTTATTAACACTATTCTCTTCCGCTAATAATTTTTTTTTTCTGTGTTAACGGCACATAGAGCTAGTTATGGCTCAAATATCAACTATCCCCTTCCTTTGTAGGTATGAAGACTTTAGCTGGGCACAGGGTCACCCGAAATAAGGATTTTTATTTTCCAGATTCACTTGCAGCTAGGTGTGACCCTGTGACTAAGTTCTAGCCATTGGTATGTAGCCAAGGATGAAGCTTGTGACTTTCAGGGAGGGCCCTCAGACTAGCCGAACAAACCCTCTCATCTTCCAGCGACTTCCTGGTTTTAGCACTGAAAATCCTGAAAAATCTAGTTCTTGGAAGAAGTGGAAGATCTGACCATTATCTCCCCACGACTACTTCTTTCAGCCTATTTCCTGGAGCGGGGACCAGGTGGTGAGCCATCTTGGACATGGAGAAGAAGGGAAACCCTTGGAATGCCAGAGGAGCTGGGTCTGTGGCAATTTCATGGAGCACAACTGCCAGCCATACCAGCTCAGATTTTTATGTGAAAGATAATCTGCTTCTATCTTGTTAAAGGTCTCTACTACTTTCTCTCCAGCTCATCTAACCCAGCAAGCCCCATCCATCTCTTCTACCATTTTGGGCTACCATGATGATTTTGTCCTTTTTCTGGATTTTAGCAACAACTGTCATTACCACATCTTTGATAATTAACCACAGGCTTCTTTGAATAGTCATTTATCTTACTCACAGGCTTAGGTTCTATCTCTTGGGAAGATTCTAATACCCAGAGAGGCAATATGGTTGAGAACATGGCTTGGGGTTTAGAAGATCTAGGTTCAAATTTGAGTTCCAGCACTGCTACGTGGGAGATCTTGAGTGACAGTTTCCTCATTTGTAAGGTGACAGTGATTATAATACTTCCTTTTCCTATTATACTATGTTGTTTTGAGATTAAATACTGTGAGAATTGTTCATCGACCATCAGGCACCATAACCATGGTAACTGTGCTTGAGAACTGATCTTCTCTCTAATATTCACCAGGTATCCCTAACACACTTATCATAGTGCTGGGGCAGAGTAAATGACAACTCCATGAATCTGCACAAAATGAATAAAGGAGGGGAAAAAATATAAATGTAACAGTTCATTAAATATTACAAAATCAGGCTTTTCTTGGTCATCTACTCCTTCAAATGCAAAGAAGTCATGAAATATTGGGCATATATCAAACTGAGACCTCAGACCAAGTCTGCCATTGTGAGAGGTTTTAAAAAGCCACATTACTAATTAGTTTATGACAATACAGTCAAAGCACACAATCTAGTTTAGTTTCTATGAACAATGACACCTCCCTCCTCAGTTCTGTGTGTCCCTCACCTCAATATGACACGAAGAAAAACCAAATGGGGCCCAGATACATTTTATGTCAGGAAAGAAATGACTTCTACTCAGCAAGCTGCAAAAAAGTGCTGGTATTTTCAGGTGCTGTATAGCTTTGCAGATTACCAAGGTGATGACATTAAGTTTAAGACTACCTATTAATGGAAAGATAAATGTGAGTAATTCAGGGAGGCCTCTTCAGCAAACAGCAACTGAAGGATAAAAATCACCACAAAGCCTGAGGCAGAAGAAGAGAGATGCTGCTTCTTCCAACAGCTCAGAAGATGGACCTGACCCCATCACAGACATGTAAAGAGCTTCAGCTCATCTGCTGACAGAAAGCCATCTGTTGGCCCCAAAGATGGACAAGTACATCCTAGACATAACTCTCTCTCAATGAGGCTATGAGCTGATCCAGTGGTACAAGTTCTCCTTCTTGATCTCCTTTTCCTCTTGTACTTTGTCAAGGCATATTTTCCCTGGGGACCCTTATTTTTGCATGATTCCCCCCTCCACAGAGCCCTGTTGGCATTCAAAATAGAAGCCAACAAATTCAGCATCACTATGCTACAAAAGACTGATAGTTCTTTTTCCAAGAAATATTTAGAATTTCCAAGAGATAGGAGGTCTTAAACTCAGGGGGTAGACTTGTAACCATGGAGCTCAAGTATGTCTCTATGGGTAGGGTGGGAGTAGCCCTGTAAGGGAAGGTGGCTTTGGATGGAGAGAAGACTCCAGTATCTTCAGAATAACATCATATGACTGCTGTTGGCACTATCTTTCCACAAAGCGGGACCAGAACACTGCACACAAATTGCTCTGATCAAATCCAGGGGCCCTAAAGGGGATCAGGCTTGGCTTAAAAGCTCTTGGGCTATGAGTTAATAAGAATTTTAAGAAAAATAGAAAGCATAGCCCTGGGCTGTAGTGCAATATCTCTAAGGGTTGCTGGTGTTCTATCAGTCAATCATACAATGGTTCTGATGTTTATAAAGCGGAGAGGGTAAGCAACAACCTTGTGGACCACATAAGGTTTCAAAAACATAACCTGCAGGAAGATCATCAGCTCTCTGATTGGTCCTCCAGGGGCCTGAAACATACCTGAACGCGAAGTCTTCCCCGTAAGATAAGTTACCCATAAATGAAATCTGTGTCCAAGACACTTCACACAGCAAAACATTTTCACACACATTTAATTATGAAAACCTGTGATTTTAATTGTTTATCATCCCTATTTTACAGATGAGGAGTCTGAAGGTCAGAGAGGTGGTGGTGAAGGGGTGGAACCTGATCCCAGGTCTTCTGACTCTTACCTTCTTTCACTAATTCCTCAGTGGTGTATTTGCATTTTAAACTTGGACTGTCTGTTTAATTACGACAATGCTCTGTTTCAGTTATGTCCATCAATGGGTGTATTTCTTTTCTTCTTTCTTTTGTACTTTATTTCTTTTTTAACCATTTTTAAAATTGAAGTATATAGTTAATTTACAATTGTGTTAGTGTTAGTTTCAGGTATACACCAAAGTGATTCAGTTATACATATATGTTTTTGTTCAGTCGTGTACAACCCTATGAACTGCAGCACTCAGGCTTCATTGTCCTTCACTCTTTCCCAGAGCTTGCCCAAACTCATGCCCTTTGAGTCAGTGATGCCATCCAACCATCTCATCCTCTGTCGTTCCCTTCTCCTCCTGCCTTCAATCTTTCCCAGCCTCAGGGTCTTTTCTAATGAATCGGCTCTTTGCATCAGGCGGCCAAAGTACTGGAGTTTCAGCTTCAGCATCAGTCCTTCCAATGAACACCCAGGNTTTGGCATAGTCAATAAAGCAGAAATAGATGTTTTTCTGGAACTCTCTTGCTTTTTCGATGATCCAGCTCAACTTTGTCCTTTTCCCTTCTCCCCAGCCTCCCTGAATGGGGACCAGGACAGTGAAAGGACTGGCCGGTTAGAGGTAGATCCTGGGCTAGAGCCCAGAAATCTTATCTTCCCATCTTCCATGTCACAAAGCCCATTTCTTTCTTGTTCATTTTCTATTCCATATTTTCTATATTTTATCATTGCATTATAATAGGAAAAGAAAATGATTATAAGGGAAAAAAGGAAAGGCTATTTGACTGAGGAAATTTTAGATACAGGATGGAGCTTGGCTAATGCAAACTCATCCAAAGGTGGGGCTCTGCTAATTATGCAGTGAGGAGGATGCACGTATATCTATCAATGGGCACTACACACAGGCAACCCCACCCCTCCCTGTTCACGTTAATACAGGCTTGATAGCAGGTACTACAAGTTCAACATGTGAAAAACAAAAAGGAATGAGCCACCTCCTTCCTTGGGAAGCAGTCTGGAGTGCAGAGATGCATCTGCTCCAAGTCAAGTCTCATGTCAGTCTGGAGCCTTGCCTTTGGTTTCCATCTGAACCACAAAGTTTGAGACAGCGCACCATCTATTCCTCTAAAGAGTTAAGTGGGGGCAAAGTCTTCATTATCTCCATTTTCTTTGAAACCACAAAGGGCCCCACCTGTCAAGTTAGCATCTGATTGTTTCTTCCCATTGTGCCCAAATCCTGGATATCTGGAAGCCTCTGGAGGCAGCTACCTGTTCACTTTGCAAGTGGGCACTTGGTATTATGAAGGTGTATCTTGAAGGATGGGCTATCTTCCTCATCTTTGCATCCCTGTTCCCTGGCATGCAGGCTGGCAGAGGAAGTGCCCACAAATGCTTTGGAAGGGACCTTATAAACAAAGAAGCTCAGCCATATGTTATGGGGTGGAGCATGGCTGGCTCTCCAGAATTTTCAAGGTTTGGTGTCCCAGCTCTTCTTTGAATAGAGATTCCATTCTTGCCTATATTGATCTTTGAGGTCCTCTCGAGACTTCACAGGCTGTGGATAACCTGGGCCCTCTACCTCCCTGACTACCCTGATGCCATCCTTTTCCTTGGCATGCAGCTACTCTGAAACTACACTCATAGTAAGTTTCATCTACCAACAGCCCTAGAGAACAGGTGCATTGTCCGCCCCAAAAGCTTAGGCCTGATGCCTGCCTGCTGATTTGAGCCTGGCCTGGCCAGTAAGTGGCCTAGATTCTCATCCTGATTTTACCCCTGAACACAGATTGACCAAGGCAGTCCCTGGGTGTGGGATTTTTACCTTGGCTGTGTCTGCAGCACACCAAATATC
Organism: Neotragus pygmaeus; assembly: GCA_006410875.1. Taxonomy (NCBI): domain Eukaryota; kingdom Metazoa; phylum Chordata; class Mammalia; order Artiodactyla; family Bovidae; genus Neotragus; species Neotragus pygmaeus. The sequence goes on from SJYV01025490.1 coordinate 240,869, forward strand.
TGCAACAAAATGGAAAACAGCTAACCAGCTGTTCCTAAACATGCTGATGTCTGGCATGGGGACGAGGACTATTCTGGCATCTACCCCACTAACCATGGCATGCTCTCCAAGCAGGAGGGCTGACAGATGCCCCATGTTGACTGTGGAGTCAGACTCCTGTGGTCCAGGGCTGCTGCCCTGTCTCTAAGCAGGGCGAAATCCAGCCTAAATACCACAGACCGAAAGCCTTTCCTTCTGGAAGATTCCTTTAGTGAAGAAGCATGCCGGCAGTCAAAACCAACCCACCCAACCAGATACAACTGTCTCATATTTGTAGGTGCCCCAAGTATGACCAGGTCAAGATTTCTCTTTCAGCTTTCAGTTCCCAGGGAGCACAGTTTAACCAAAACCACATTAAAAAGCTTAGTGTCTTCTGTTTCTGATTCAGTTCCCCTGAGTAATTTTCTTTTTCACGCAAGAGAGCATTTGGATTTCCACCTGACCATCCTTGAAAAACATCCATTCAACACATATTTATTAAGTGCTTATGTATTGGGCATTGTCAGCATAGTATTGCCTACCTTTAATGAACATGATGACAATAAGACCAAGCAGTAATTACATTAATGATTAATGACAGTAATAATTGCTTTTAGGCATTGACCCTTTATGTGTGTGCATACATACTGTTGCTAAGTCATATTCTACTCTTTGTGACCCCATGAACTGTAGCCCACCAGGCTCCTCTGTCCATGGGATTTTCCAGTCAAGAATTCTGGAGTGGGTTGCCATTTTCTTCTCCAAGGGAGCTTCCTGACCCAGGGATTGAACCTACATCTCCTGCATTGGCAGGCAGGTTCTTTACCACCGAGCCACCAGGGAAATTCTACCCTTTATGTGTCTCACTGAATAATAATCTCTTTATTTATATTTTTCATTGAATTTATCAGATCACACTAAAATATACAATTATCTTCTTGACACTCAGATAAAGAAACTGATTCAAAGCCACACAGTTTATAGAGGGTAGAAAGTCTAGATCAGCGTGCCTCTGGGGACCACACCCTCAGTCACTGCACCATCATCACACATCCACACAGCACATGCAGCATAGAGGACCCTGAATCAGTACAATGATTTCATAACTCTGGGAAGCACCATGCATGGTATTCCATGAGATTGCCACCTACAAGAGTTAAGTGCTCTACAGCATACAAGGAAAATGACCCCTGCCTCCTGCCACCTTGCTGCAAGCTGTGAGACAAAGCAGGCCCATCCTGGCTCACACAGAGGCTTTAGAAGTGCTGGAGAAAAAAATGCTATACGGGGCTGGCTATGTAAGTCTCTGTTTCACCAATCGTCTCTACCATGGAGGCTGGCAACTAAGAGGTGCTGTCACATTTTTGCTGTGTGCCGAATTCAATGAATACATTTGAAAAAGTAAATAGAGGAGGAGGATGCCTAGACTGGAAGGAGAACTGAGAGTCACATTCTACTGTGCTTAGTATGCAGGATCAGGGTCAGGCCAAAGAGTCCTCCTCACAGAAGGATCACCCAAGAGATGGGAGCTGTGATGATGGGCAGGGGGCTCAGCCTGTGGAGCTGCCCTGAGACAGCTCCCAGTGGGCGGGGGAAGGCCTGGGTCTGCAGCAGCAACGACAATGCTTGCAGGTTGAGCCCTACTTTGCTGAGCATTCATGATGCCAACTGCTACCTTAACCTGGGGTCCACGTTGGTTTCTTTAGGCCTCCCCATTCTGGGGTGGTCCATTCGAGCCTCAGAGGGTTTATTCATGGGGGGAGAGGGAAGAGGGAGTCCCCTTTCCTGTGACTCACTGGCTCCAGGTGTCTTGTCCTGTCCAGATGTCCTCGGCATCTCGTGGTCTCTTGTTTCGGGGGGAGGGGTGCAGAGGCCTCAGTATGGTGCTGGGAAAAGACAAAATCTCCCAGGTTCTGAGGCTGGATTTGGTCCAGGTACACCTGACTGCAAAGCCTGGCTCTCTGCACTTAACCGAGAAGTCTCTGAACACTGGATTTGGAGCCATGGTGCCTTCTATCCTACTCCAGCCCTAGGTGGCCATGGCTTGACCTTGGCAAAGCTAGTTCCCTACTCTGATCCTCAGGGGTCCCACTAGGAAGAGGATCATGAGAGCTAGATGATTGCTAAGCTCTTTTCTCTCCTGCACAAGTCCAGCCATGGTGAGACCGACAGAGCAGAGACAAGGAAGGAGGTCTGTGTTAACCAGCACAGCTCCTCTGCCAGCCCTTCTCTCCACATCCCAGGAATCGGTGGGTCTGGACTCTGATCTGTAATAGGAGAGGATGCATTCACCATCTCCCAAAGCCTGCATCGGTGGCCCGCATCCTGCCTGACAAAGCCATCTGCCTTTTCACACCGTGGTAACTGCTCTCGAAGCCTGGCCGGCTGGAGCCCAGTGGATGGTTTTTCGAAAGCTGTTACCCCCAAAAAAGCAACACCAACTTGGGTGCGCAGATAAGCATCTCTACACTGTCACACCACACGGGCAGGGAGGGGATGATCTTACCACCTCCTTCCTCGACAACAAAAGCTCCCGGAAGCCAGAGAAATTTGGGCACTGAAAGTAAAAACATTCATGGCACTTACCAAGTGTCGAGTGACTCTCTGTTAGCAACTGCAGCAGAGAACTGCAGGAAACACTTGTTTTTGTTTTTTCCCCTGGCCTCCCAGAGGCGGATCCCATCCACAGAAAGGCCGCTTGTCTAGAGACTCCATACATTTTGTGTCTGCTCTGAACACTCTTGGAGTGCCCTCCCAGACCTCTTAGGTTGTGAAACCCTGAGGAATCGAGGGCTGAGTGATTCTGTGCTACTAGAGAGAGAGAAAGAGGAAGCGAAGTCACAGGCTGGATGGCTCTGTGGCAGTCACCACCATCCAACCAGCGGGTCAGCTGGCAGTGCCTACTGGTGATGGGTCATGATCTCTCCCTTTTTTCCTTTTTGAGGCTCTTCCTCGTCTCTTCCTTCCCTTCCTCCCTCTCATCCGTTCCTGGGAGCTGTACTGGTACTGGAGAAGAAATACCTGCTGTTGCTTCCTCCCTTGCAAAGAAAAGGAAGATTTAAAATGTGGTTGAGAGATATCCCACTGTTATTCTGGAAGTTAGAAAAGAGGTCAAAGGACCTGGTTTTTCTGTCCCTTTTGGGAGGGATTCTTCCCTCAGAAAGGGTGATGACAAATGGTGAAATCTTAATTCTAAGGCCAAAGAGTCGACCTTTTGGGGGTCAACACCAGCCCTCGCCTGTCAGTCATTTCTATCTCATTCTCCATGCCCCATCATTTCCCTCTATTTCTTATGTCCTTTTTTTCCTGGTGATTCAGTTCCTTTTTACTCACGAGGGTAGTGTAAACCACCTACTCCCTCAGGGTATAAAACCATCTCAATCCCTTTCTGGATAAGCAGGACACAAATGTACAAGCCAATCAAGGTGCCAAAGATGCCCTTGGGGTTTCTAGACCAGGGTCGCTTTCCCCCTGCCCCCATAGCGGCCCTGCTCCAGGACAGCAACATGTCATTATTCCTCCCTTCAAACCTCAGTTTGGGTGGATGTAACAAGGCTACATCCTTAAAACAAGCTTGGATCCCTCCCTTATCCTGCTCCACTGTCTGAATTCCCATCCCTCACTTCTAAGCCACCTTCCTTTGTTTTTTAAGTTTGAATTGGAGGATAACTGAACATACAATGGACTGGTTCAAAACTGGGGAAAGAGGACGTCAAGGCTGTATACTGTCACTCTGCTATTTAACTTATATGCAGAGTGCATCATGGGAAATGCTGGGCTGGATGAATCACAAGCTGGAATCAAGATTGCCAGAAGAAATATCAACAACTTCAGGTATGCAGATAATACCACTTTAATAGCAGAAAGTGAAGAGGAACTAAAAAGCCTCTTGTTGAAGGTGAAAGAGGAGAATGAAAAAGCTGGCTTAAAACTCAACTTTCAAAAACTAAGATCATGCCATCCAGTCCTATTACTTCATGGCAAATAAACGGGGAAAATGTGAAAACAGTGTCAGATTTCATTTTCTTGGGCTCCAAAATCAATGCAGACAGTGACTGCAGCCATGAAATAAAAAGATGCTTACTCCTTGGAAGAATAGCTATGACACACCCAGACAGTATATTAAAAAACAGAGATATCACGTTGCCAACAAAGGTCTGTATAGTCAAAGCTATGTTTTTCCAGAAGTTTTGTATAGATGTGAGAGTTGGACCATAAAGAAGGCTGAGCACTGAAGAACTGATTCTTTAGAACTGTAGTGCTGGAAAAGACTCTTGAGAGTCCCTTGGACAGGAAGGAGATCAAACCAGTCAATCTTAAAGGAAATTAATCCTGAATATTCATTGGAAGGACTGATGCTGAAGCTGAAGCTTCAGTACTTTGGCCACAAACAGCAACTCATTGGAAAACACCCTGATGCTGGGAAAGATTGAGGGCAAGAGGAGAAGGGGGTGACAGAAGATGAGATGGTTAGATGGCATCACTGACTCAATAGACATGAGTTTGAGCAAACTCTAGGAGAGAGTGAAGGACAAGGAAGACTCAGTGCTGGAGGTCACGGGGGTAGGAAAGAGTCGGACATGACTTAGTGACTGAAAAACAACAACAAAGTTGTTTTACAAGGTTGTGTTGGTTTCTACCTTACAACAGCATGAATCAGCCATATGTACACGTATGTCCCCTCCTTCTTGAACCTCCTTCCCACATTCACCTTCCTTTTTAAAGTGCTTGTTTCTGCTTTTTCCATTCCATTCCCCCACCACCTCCCTGGGCCCTCATCCATGGTGCTTAGACACTGACAGAGCCTCCTCACCAACATTCCTTCCTTCTTCCAATCCACCCCACACTGATGACAAGTGGAGAGTTCCCTCAACACCAGCTTCTTTTAATGCCATTTCCTGCTGGAGGACATTCACTAGCTACCCACGGGCTGCAGGACAGTGTTCAAATTCCTTCTCTTGCCANGAAAGTGAAGAGGAACTAAAAAGCCTCTTGTTGAAGGTGAAAGAGGAGAATGAAAAAGCTGGCTTAAAACTCAACTTTCAAAAACTAAGATCATGCCATCCAGTCCTATTACTTCATGGCAAATAAACGGGGAAAATGTGAAAACAGTGTCAGATTTCATTTTCTTGGGCTCCAAAATCAATGCAGACAGTGACTGCAGCCATGAAATAAAAAGATGCTTACTCCTTGGAAGAATAGCTATGACACACCCAGACAGTATATTAAAAAACAGAGATATCACGTTGCCAACAAAGGTCTGTATAGTCAAAGCTATGTTTTTCCAGAAGTTTTGTATAGATGTGAGAGTTGGACCATAAAGAAGGCTGAGCACTGAAGAATTGATTCTTTAGAACTGTAGTGCTGGAAAAGACTCTTGAGAGTCCCTTGGACAGGAAGGAGATCAAACCAGTCAATCTTAAAGGAAATTAATTCTGAATATTCATTGGAAGGACTGATGCTGAAGCTGAAGCTTCAGTACTTTGGCCACAAACAGCAACTCATTGGAAAACACCCTGATGCTGGGAAAGATTGAGGGCAAGAGGAGAAGGGGGTGACAGAAGATGAGATGGTTAGATGGCATCACTGACTCAATAGACATGAGTTTGAGCAAACTCTAGGAGAGAGTGAAGGACAAGGAAGACTCAGTGCTGGAGGTCACGGGGGTAGGAAAGAGTCGGACATGACTTAGTGACTGAAAAACAACAACAAAGTTGTTTTACAAGGTTGTGTTGGTTTCTACCTTACAACAGCATGAATCAGCCATATGTACACGTATGTCCCCTCCTTCTTGAACCTCCTTCCCACATTCACCTTCCTTTTTAAAGTGCTTGTTTCTGCTTTTTCCATTCCATTCCCCCACCACCTCCCTGGGCCCTCATCCATGGTGCTTAGACACTGACAGAGCCTCCTCACCAACATTCCTTCCTTCTTCCAATCCACCCCACACTGATGACAAGTGGAGAGTTCCCTCAACACCAGCTTCTTTTAATGCCATTTCCTGCTGGAGGACATTCACTAGCTACCCACGGGCTGCAGGACAGTGTTCAAATTCCTTCTCTTGCCAGACAGGCGCCTCTACATTCTGGCCGCAACTTAGTTTTCTAGGCACTAAAAAAAGAGGTTTTTTTTTTTTCTGTTGTTGTTGTTTTTCAAGCTTCCATTTATGGGATACTTCTACTCTCCTGAAACAGCATTAAGCACTTCATCTGAGTTAGTTCTCAGGAGAGTCCTATGAAGCCCTCTTACGTTCACTTCACAGATGAAAGAATAAGGCCGGCAGAGATGAAGGAACTACAGAAGGCTGTACGTTTAGTCAGTGGCGGCTTCAGTATTTCAACCCAGGTCTTATGATACTAAAGGAGCTTCCCAGGTGGTGCTAATGGTAAAGAACTTGCCTGCTAATGCAGGAGACATAAGAGATGCAGGTTCAATTCCTGGGTTGGGAAGATCCCTTGGATGAAGGTATGGCAACCCTCTCCAGGATTCCTGCCTGGAGAATCCCATAGACAGAGGAGCCTTAGGGTCTACAGTTCCTGGGGTTTCAAAAAGTTGGACACGACTGAAGCAACTTAGCACACACTTAATGATATTAAAGCTCACGCTCACAACCACCTCTCACCACGGCCCTTCTGCTAGGTTCAGCCTCTCCTGTAGGCTGTCCTCCACATGGTCCTGTGGCTGCCACCTCCTTTTCACTCTGCCCTCTTTGTTCATCTCCTGCTTCTTTTAGGAAGCTCCATTCCTAGGGTGTGCTCCCCAAATTTCCAAACCCAAGGATCACTCAGGCAGGAGATGGGGTTCTGACTCCCACCGTCTGCTGTTCAGCCCCAGGGAGATGGAGGGATGGGCATCCTCACAGTGCCACTGGGTGAATCCCCCTACTCCTTCTCGTAGAGATCCTTGGTCCTTTCCCCCTAGCTCCCCTCCATTGTCTCCTCTCACGACGCCATTCTTGGCACCTCCCTGGCCCCTGCTGGGTCGAGTTCTAGCTGTTTGATAATGCATTCTCTGTCCATAGTTACATAGATGACTTTGCAAGGACAGTCATATATATTTTTGTACCTTAAGTAGCCAGTTCAGTTCCTAGTACATAGAAGGAACAGCAGAATTACCAATTTAAATTAAATAGAAATGTGTCTGCCTAAGCAAAATTTTGCTTCAAATTCCTAAGTGGAAAAGCCAATGAAGGTTTCTTCCCCTCCGCCCCCTCCACTACAAGTATAGTAAAAGCCTTATTGTAAAGGAATGGTAAAGTATCATTTTACAAGTTGCTGCCATGAGCATATATACGTGCACACATGAATGCACATGTGTGTACAAACACACACACACACACACACAGAAGCTGTGAGAAGCTGGTGCTTGGTGGCAAAGTGCAGAAAAGAAGATAAGATCACCACGCTGCAGAAGAAGGTGAGTCACATGATGATGTGGGTAACCCCAAGCACACACGATATCCTCGGCAAGGCCTAGCTCAAATCTAACCACATCATCTTTTCATGAAGCAGATATGAAAAAAATACAACTAAAACAATTACACAAAAGGTGATTTAATACTTCTTGCCTCGATGGTATCAAAGCTACTGACTCTGGGGCTACACTTGGGGAAACAACTCTCTGAGATAAGGAGATGAACTATCTGTTCAAGAGAAGGCACAGGAAGCCGAGGGGACCAGGCCACACATAATGAAACAGCTTGTGGCCAACACACCATCTAAACCCAAGTGTCCTCAGGCGGCATGGGTTGTGTAAGCAGAGGAAGCCGAACCCACCCTTGTCTCAAAGTGAAGACTTTGTGGGTGATGATCTGTGTGCGTGTGTGTGTCCTTACCACACACGATGGCTGAAGTGAAATTCACAGCTCCCCCACTTGTGGCTGAGATGGATGTAAAAGGAAAAGGTTGCAAAGGTGAGATTGTTGTCATGCAGTAGCCTTGAAGTCCCTTTCTGGTGTGTGACTCGCTTGCTGAATGGCTAGTGGCCCATGAATGCAAACTGAGATACCAGCGTGGACAGATCAGGATGCTGATATCCTGGTATCCTGACGCAGTTAAGTCTGAATTCTCCGAGGGACAGATGACGATGGTCTTTCTCCTCTTTGAAGCTTGACTAATACCTGGTCCGTGTTTTATGGCAACATGGTTTCCTTTATCAGATTTCACTCTTCTCCAGTTCCTCAAATAATCTTTGAATGATTGGGAAGTCTCCCACAACTAAAGAATGTGCCAGCTGTGATGGGCTTCAGGGCATTTAGACTCCAAGCTTTACAGGCTCAAAGAGTAGCTACTGAATCCCAGCTCTGCATCAGTCCTTTGGGGCAAGTTACTTAGCCTAGATCTCAGCTTTCTCATACACAAAATGGGAATAACAGAAACTTTCTTCCAGTTAAGTCTCCTTTAGGAAATGTGAGTTAATTCCTGAAAAGTATGTAACACTTTAACTTTTCTTTTTTTCTTGAGCACAAAGTTACACTTAACTAAATGGAGCTATGAATATTACCACCATCATTATAAACCATTCAAACTCTTCTGATGTCAAGAAGATGATCTGTAGATCCAGGGTTGGTGATTTATTCCCAGGCAATTACTCTTGAGTGATCCAGTAGTTATTGCCGCTGCTAGATAATGACCAGACTGAAGGTAGTAACACTTGTAAGTGGCTGAGTCAGGGGCAGGATCTATGGATTCACAGGCCAGAGCCTAAACATATGTACCATGCTGGCACCACGTACTGTTGAATTTCTCATTGAGTGGTCACTTTTTTCCAACCAGGTCTTAAGCCTGTGCAAAGTAGGGACCTTCTACTTCTGAAATTTCTCTAGGATGCACACATCATACGTGCTGGATAAATGCTTGTTAGCCAGCTGATTGCAAAGATCACACTGATTTTCAAGGCAACACGTTTCTCCCCTACAGCACTATGTCCTCATCATTTTGGAAAACTCATCCAAGGAGGAGTTGTGCTAATGTGCATCAGAGGGAAACATTCCACCCTGTTTTGGAAGGCAGCTATAGCTTGCTCCAGATTGTAGGCACAATAATTAGAGACACTTGTAATTTGACTGATGCTCTAAAGCCCCAAAGCACTTACTGAAGCCACCTTTGTCCTTGCACATTAGGGTTTTTGTCACTCCATGTCAAAATGGCCAAGCTGCTTTCTGATGGGTCTGCCTTCTCATAGACCAGATGTGAGGGTCCAGATGCTAGTCTGCCAAATCTATCATCAGAAGGGAACTCAGCACCAGCCCTTCTGAAAGCCCAGCGTGTTATATAGATAGCTGGCTCTACATAGGATATTCTAATAAACCCTGCTGTTATTTTATTGTCTTGTACCATATTAAATGTTTCTTGTAAGTTTCCCTTTACATAAACCACCATGACCTACATGTTTAATTCAGATCTTTATTTTATGTTTCACAAACCTGTTTAATTTAACATCACTGCAAAAATCTTAAATGAATGTACATGATGTTCTGTTGGTACTAAACCTTTCAGGCTAGACTTTTATAGTTAGTATTGAGGTGGTCACCAGAGGAGCACAAAAGAGCATGGGTCATAGGTTGGAAGTGCCTCAGTGTTCTTGCTCTCACAGCTGACATCCTCTCATTGATCCATTGATTTTTTTTTCCTGTTCTTGACCTCTGGCCTGTTCCCAGTAACACTGGTATAGTAAGATGAATAAGTGGCTTTGTCTATAATTAAATGGGAGAGGTATGACTTTCGCTAAAACTCTTCAAAGTATTAAACACATGAGGGATGGATAGCAAGGTAAACCTTAACACCGATCATATGGATATAGACAGGTGTTCCTTGGAGGCTCCAAGAGGCAGGAGTTACCTTCAGGTCTGGGACTGAGCCCTGCCAGCCCCACCAAGAGACATACTCCTTTCCAGAATCTGCAAATCCATCCTCTGCTTCCCAAGGTCGACTCAGAGCCTCTGAAGTTGGGGATGGTTAAGAGGCATGACACAGGCCCGATAATTTCTGCGACACTTCACTGTCCACCGCTTTTCCAAACAGTGGTGGAGTAGACTTTGCACAGGACCCTGAAGACCCTGTCTGGATGTGCATTGCCCCAAATGGTCAGACAGATGGCCACTGAGCAGTCACAATGTGGCTAGTCCAAATCGAGCAGTGTTATCAGCATAAAACACACACTGGATGTTGATCACATAGTACTTAAAAAAAACAATGGAAAATATGTCAGTATTTTCTTTTATATTGCTTACATGTGGGGATGATAATATGTTGGGTGTATTGGGTTAAATGTTTTATTAAGATTAATTTCCTCTGTTTCTTTTCACTTTTTAAAATGGCTATGAGAATATTCAAAATTACAAATGTGGCTTGCGTTATATTTCTACTGCACAGCACCACCCTAGACAATTACCAGAAAACCTGTTTCCATTCAAGTACATATTCACCCAGTGAAAAACACAGCTCTCAGCTCCTCGTCACACTGAGAAGGCAGACCACGCTCCTACCTGTGAGGCAGGTGATGCCAAGCTACATGGGCTCTGCCTGCCTCTCCAGCTTCCCTCTGGGGGCTCCCTTCAGTAATGCAGTCATTCTTCTCAAGACTCTCCAGGCTTGCACCAGGCTCAAGGGCTTTGCAGGCTGTTCCCTCTATCTGAGATCCTTTCCCTCATCTGTTTTTCTCATCTGGGCCTCATCTCACATGTCACCTCCTCAGAGAGGCCTTCCCTTCCTTCCTGTGGTAGGCAGGATAATGGCTCCCCAAAGAGGTCCATGTCCTACAGCCTGGAACCTCTTGTTATGCTATCTTACAAGGCAAAAGAGAATTTCCAGATACAATTAAGTTAGTCAGATATCCCAGATTATTTGAGCAGACCCCAAATCATCACAGGGGTCCTTACAAGGAAAAGAAGAAGGCAAAAGAGAGAGTCAAAGAAAGCGATGTGATGACACAAAAGAGGTCAGAGACTTGGAGGTCTGGAGCCAAGAAATGCAGGCAGCCTTCAGAAGATGGAAAAAGCCAGAAATGGATTTCTCCCTAGAGTCACCAGAAGGAACATAGACCTGCCAACCCATTTTAGACCTCTGACCTCCAGAATAATAAGACAATGAATTTCCACTGTTTGAAGCCAAAATAATTATGGTAATTGGTTACAGTAGCAATAGGAAACTAATATGCATCCTCATCTGAGACTATGCACTACCCAGCCCTCAGTTCCTCCATTCCATTCTTCTAGGTTATTCTTTCCATACCATTTCAGTTCAGTTCAGCCACTCAACCATATCCAACTCTTTGTGACGCTATGGACTGTAGCACGCCAGGCTTCCCTGTCCATCACCAACTCCTGGAGCTTGCTCAAACTCAAGTCCATATAGTTGGTGATGCCATCCAACCATCTCATCCTCTGTCATCCCCTTCTCCTCCTGCCTTCAATCTTTCCCAGCATCAGGGTCTTTTTCAATATGTCAGTTCTTCACATCAGGTGGCCAAAGTATTGGCACTTCAGCTTCAGCATCAGTCCTTCCAGTGAATATTCGGGACTTATTTCCTTTAGGATTAACTGGTTGGATCTCCTTGCTGTCCAAGAGACTCTCAAGAGTCTTCTCCAAAACCACAGTTCAAAAGCATCAATTCTTCGATGCTCAGCTTTCTTTATGGTCCAACTCTCACATTCATACATGACTACTAGAAAAACCATAGCTTTGACTCTACAGACCTTTGTTGGTAAATTAATGTTTCTGCTTTTTAATATGCTGTCTAGGTTTGTCATAGGTTTTCTTCCAAGGAGCAAGTGTCTTTTAATTTCATGGTTGCAGTTACCACCTGTAGCGATTTGGCAGCCCAAGAAAATATAGTCTCTCACTATTTCCATTGTTTCCTCATCTATTTGCCATGAAGTGTTGGGACCAGATGTCATTATCTTAGTTTTCTGAATACTGAGCTTAAAGCCAACCTTTTCACTCTCCTCTTTCACTTTCATCAAGAGGCTCTTTAGTTCCTCTTTGCTTTCTGTCATAAGGGTGGTATCATCTGCAAATCTGAGGTTATTGATATTTCTCCCTGCAAACTTGATTCCAGCTTGTGCTTCATCCATCCCAGCATTAGCATGATGTACTCTGCATATTGAGTTAAATAAACAGGGTGATAATATACAGCCTTGATGTACTTACTCCTTTCCCAATTTGGAACCAGTCCGCTGTGCCATGTCCAGTTCTAACTGTTGCTTCTTGACCTTCATACAGGTTTTCCAGGAGGCAGATAAGGTGGTCTGATATTACCATTTCTTTAAGAATTTTCTACAGTTTGTTGTGATCCACACAGTCAAAGGCTTTAGTGTAGTCAATGAAGCAGAAGTATATGTTCTGGAATACCCTTGCTTTTTCTATGATTCTGCCTTGTGAACTAGTGCCTGGCACATAGTCTCTGCTCCTTGGTATGAATAAATAGTTGGTGGATGAACCAGTCAATAAATGATAGACACTGGCTACAGGGAAGATCTTTTTTTCAACCAAATGGATAGCATCTGAAACTTTTTAGAGAAAAATTACACCCAAGCAGGTGAAATAAAGACTACCAGTAGACACTGAAGAGTGCTTACTATTCACATGGTATCATGATGGTACTGCAGAGACACAAAGAACCTAATGATCCTGCCTCTCCTACAGTCTCTGTAAGAGACACACACACGGACACATGATAAAGTCATGACCAGCAGGGGGATGCTGAACTGTCAGGATAAAATGACTGGTGAGGCATTAGGCATGTACAGTGGTACACTAGCAAATCAGCTATCAAAACAATAATCATGATGACAGCAAAGTCCTGATCTGTAGTGCGTGCCAATTTCTGTGGTGTAAAGACTCTTATGATTGATTTCAAGCCATAACTGTAATGTCCTCTGTTACCCCCTTCTCCTCCTGCCATCAATCTTTTTCCAGCATCAGGGTAATTTCCACTGAAAGGAAAGGGGGTGACAGAAGATGAGATGGTTGGATGTCATCATGGACTCAGTGGACTCGAGCTTGAGCAAACTGAGAGATAGTGAAGGACAGGGAAGCCTGGTGTGCTGACGTGCATGGGGATATAAAGAGTCCGACACGACTTAGCAACTGAACAACATCGCAATGTCTCTGAACATGGCTATATACAAGCAGGGTCTTGTTGAGGAGGTGGGATTCCAACTGGATATGAAAATATTCGTAGACTGATGATATTCTCAGGAGGGGGCATGAGGCCTGATGCACACAAATGCAAGAATCTCTTCAGGGCTGCAAAGGGGAGTTTCAATAGTCCCTGTGGCTCCAGTGGGTTTCCTGTCATTGAGACAAACAGAAAAAGGCATCTACCAGAACTCACACAGAAGAAGGCTTCCTGGAGAGATGCAGGAGCAGAGAATCTTACTGCCAGGAGGACTGGGATATTTCAGGCCAGCACTAATTTAATGAGAATGAGCATGGGGGAGAGCTAAGATCTCAGAATACCAATGCTGAGGGATGAACAGTGAAAGAAGTTTGTGTTCAGTTGAGTTCAGTTCAGTCGCTCAGTCGTGTCTGACTCTTTGAGACCTCATGAATTGCAACACGTCAGGCCTCCCTGTCCATCACCATCTCCCAGAGTTTACTCAGACTCACGTCCATTGAGTCCGTGATGCCATCCAGCCATCTCATCCTCGGTCGTCCCCTTCTCCTCCTGCCCCTAATCCCTCCCAGCATCAGAGTCTTTTCCAATGAGTCAACTCTTCGCATGAGGTGGCCAGAGTACTGGTCTGTGTTCAGTGGTCTGGTTATAGAATACCCAGATTTGAACTAGGCTGATGTCCTCACTCATTCTGCCTCTCGTACTTTAGATGGATTGATGCCACTGTATGCAGTTCCCCACATTCCTAGCCTAAAGATGAGCTGCCAAGTGAAATCGGCACAGTCCACTCAAGGTTCTCAAAGTGACCCCTTCTGAAATCTCCATTGTCATCCAGGCCTCATCCTCCGTAATCTGTAAGGCTGGGAGAAATGGTTCTGAGAATCCTAGCATGGAGTTTAAGAGGCTACTGTATAGGGCCAGATGGTATGTCTGTGTGCTAAGTTGCTTTAGTCGTGTCCAATTCTTTGTGACCCCACGGACTGTAGGCCACCAGACTCCTCTGTTCATGGAATTCTCCAGGCAAGAATATTAGAGTGGGTTGCTTTTCCATGGGATCTTTCAAGCCAGGGATTGAACCCACATCTACTGCAATGGCAAGCAGATTCTTCGCCACATGCTTCATTAGCAGCATCTGGGAAACACAGGGTCACATGACATCCAGATTCAAATCCTGATTCTGCCACCTACCAGAGAAGTGGAACTAGGACTTTAGGCTCCTCATATGGAAAATGCTAGTAATAATATCTTTCTCATACTGTTTTGTGAAGATTATAAGATGCATAAAATACATGCAGCACCATGCATGAGGGATAGTAAGGGCCTGGCCAATATGCACAAAGATGTAAAAGTCATGTATTTCTCTTTCTCCAGGTCCTGCCAGATAGAAGCTAGTTTCCAGATAAGCTTTTCAGGCCATCCAGAGCCACCTGTCCACTGCCTTCACCCCAAGAAGGAAGGCCGTCTTCACACACCTCTAGACAGTCTGACACCCTCCCAGGCCCGTGCCTTCCTTGTTGATCACTTTAAGAGCACACATTTGTTGTGTGCAGGGGAGATGTTTTCCTGGCTTTGGGTGTGTTTCAATGAAGGACAAGGATGAGGCCATTATGTGAACACAGGGGCAACAATGAAAACAAGACTGCTTTCTGAAAAGCACTGAAAAGCTTTCTTTGGCCTGAATGGCCATTATTTTCATTCTTTCTCCCCCACACAAAGCATCAGGGCCCACCTCATTCAGGCCGTTGCCCAGGGAGTGGGTGTGAAGATGTACAAACAAAAGAAGTAACACATTTCTGTTGTCGGGTCTCTTGTTCAGTGCTCTGCGAGGTGGACCAAGCCTGCCTGCCAGCCCCACTGCTTGAATCATCAGGAAAAACAGGGCACGCACACATATAAATATAAAAACCCTACCTAATCCTTGACACGGTTACATGACGATTTACGAGCAGGAGCTGGACTTCAAAAGTCGGCAGAATATAAAAGAGCAGTGTTCTCCCAAGATGTTGGCAACTTGTCATCCCCTTTGACAATTTTAAGCGTCAATCCAGCCACTTGGGAAATGCTGTTCCTCTTGCCCCCAAGGAAGGGGGGTGGAGTGCCTGATGCAGGGGGGTCTCTGGGCATGAGGGCGAGCAGGTAGGAGGATTAGCAGCCCTGTCCTTGGAGACGAGGGCTGGGGGGGCGGACATGTTTAAGGTACCTGAGTATTAGGGAATTTTGGTCCCAGTGTCCAATCACATAACTCAAAGTAAGAGAGAACTACTGTTAGATGTGTATAAGAGACAGCATGATGGTACTGCAGAGACACAAAGAACCTAATGATCCTGCCTCTCCTACAGTCTCTGTAAGAGACACACACACGGACACATGATAAAGTCATGACCAGCAGGGGGATGCTGAACTGTCAGGATAAAATGACTGGTGAGGCATTAGGCATGTACAGTGGTACACTAGCAAATCAGCTATCAAAACAATAATCATGATGACAGCAAAGTCCTGATCTGTAGTGCGTGCCAATTTCTGTGGTGTAAAGACTCTTATGATTGATTTCAAGCCATAACTGTAATGTCCTCTGTTACCCCCTTCTCCTCCTGCCATCAATCTTTTTCCAGCATCAGGGTAATTTCCACTGAAAGGAAAGGGGGTGACAGAAGATGAGATGGTTGGATGTCATCATGGACTCAGTGGACTCGAGCTTGAGCAAACTGAGAGATAGTGAAGGACAGGGAAGCCTGGCGTGCTGACGTGCATGGGGATATAAAGAGTCCGACACGACTTAGCAACTGAACAACATCGCAATGTCTCTGAACATGGCTATATACAAGCAGGGTCTTGTTGAGGAGGTGGGATTCCAACTGGATATGAAAATATTCGTAGACTGATGATATTCTCAGGAGGGGGCATGAGGCCTGATGCACACAAATGCAAGAATCTCTTCAGGGCTGCAAAGGGGAGTTTCAATAGTCCCTGTGGCTCCAGTGGGTTTCCTGTCATTGAGACAAACAGAAAAAGGCATCTACCAGAACTCACACAGAAGAAGCCTTCCTGGAGAGATGCAGGAGCAGAGAATCTTACTGCCAGGAGGACTGGGATATTTCAGGCCAGCACTAATTTAATGAGAATGAGCATGGCGGAGAGCTAAGATCTCAGAACACCAATGCTGAGGGATGAACAGTGAAAGAAGTCTGTGTTCAGTTGAGTTCAGTTCAGTCGCTCAGTCGTGTCTGACTCTTTGAGACCTCATGAATTGCAGCACGTCAGGCCTCCCTGTTCATCACCATCTCCCAGAGTTTACTCAGACTCCCATCCATCGAGTCCGTGATGCCATCCAGCCATCTCATCCTCGGTCGTCCCCTTCTCCTCCTGCCCCTAACCCCTCCCAGCATCAGAGTCTTTTCCAATGAGTCAACTCTTCGTATGAGGTGGCCAGAGTACTGGCCTGTGTTCAGTGGTCTGGTTATANTCATTCAGCCATAAAATCACATTTAAGAACCTATTCCCAGGGCAGGAAAAGAGATGCAGTTGTAGAGAATGGACTTGGCACAATAGGGGAAGGAGAAGGTGGGACAAATTGGAAGAGTAGTGTTGGCATATATACACTGCCATGTGTAAGACATATTATTAGTGGGGCCTGCTGATGGCGCAGGGAGCTCAGCTCGGTGCTCTGTGATGACCTAGGGGGTGGGATGAGGGGGCGGTGGGAGACTCAAGATGGAGGGAAAATGTGCTTATAGCTGACTCACTCTGTTGTACAGCAGAAATCAGTACAACATTGTAAGGCAATTATCCTCCAATTAAAAATAATAACAACAACAACAGTAAAACAATACCATCCTTACAGAACACCCACCACGTGCTTGGCACTGTGGAGTCCATGATACAAGGGTAATGTAACTCATATTTGGGATCCTCCAGGAGCCAACTGTTGTAAGCTTTGAGCTTCTCCCACCCATCCCTATGCAGGCTCCGGTGTTTGGTACATAGTGCAGTCAGCAGCCTGGCTTCCCTGCTGACAAGCAGTGTGTGACCCCTGACAAGTTTATAACATGCATACTGTGTATAACTTCCAGTCTCTCATTTATAAACTACTCAGCATTCAACTCCTAGGAGTGCTATGAGGATTCAATGAAACCATGTATAAAGTACCAAACATGGGATCAGCCCACAGTAGTTGCTTAGGAAATTCTGGTTGCCAGCTTCTCTTTGATAAGTAGTAAAGAAAAAAAAAAAAATCGGGAAACAAGATGAACATGCAGAAAGTCATTTGGGAACATGATAGAGTCAGGAAGTCATAAACAACGAAATGGAAGAGATGACAGGATGTTTGGTGTGGACTGAGCCGTCTGGAGCCCAAAAGGGGAATGATGGTGCTGGATGAGCAACCAGCTTTGTGGAGGAAACAAAACTGAGATGGGACTTGAAAAAGAGGCTTAAGTAACCATGGCTCCCCTTGAATAATAAGAGTCTGGGGCAAGAATATATGCCGATTGAAAAAAATATCCGAGACTTCCTTGGTGATCCAGGGGCTAAGCTGCCACATTCCCAATGCAGGGGGCCTGGGTTTGATCCCTGGTCAGAGAAGTAGATCCTATATGCTGCAACTAAGAGTTCCCATGTGATGCAACTAAAAAATCCCATGTGCTACAACGAAGATCAGTGATCCCACATGCACAGCTAAGATACAGTGCAGCCTAGTTAATTAATTTATAGTAAAATAAAAAAAATCCCAGTGTCAGATTCATCTCCTGGGATCATAAGGGTAAAAAGAATATGAGAAAGAAGTGTGCGCTGGGCCAGGTGGTACAAAGGCCCTGTTTCCCCCTGAAAGGTCGTCCACATTATCTTCTGTGTCTCTAATGGCGGCAATCAGTAATGTCCCCAACTTAGCACTGAGGGCACTCCCTTATGACAAGAGCCAGCCACACAGAGTCTCTCAGCACTCAGGGTGTGTGCGTGCACGGAACCAGGCAGATTCACACTGTACATGCTTCCAATTAAAACCAACACGAAGAGGAAAAAGCAACATGAATGTCACAGAAAAGAAAGTGCTGCCACCCACTCGTGGCCTAAAGGTCACTGTGCCTCCGCCTTGGCCATCATCTCCAGCCACAAAGGTCAGGGGGGCTGTCTGCATTTCTGGGGAGTGTGTTGGCTTTCATAAGCCCTCAAAATGACTACAGCTCTGACACCAAAATTAGTGATAAACTCTGAGGAGAAGACGATAATAGAGAAATGGAGTGACTGTAACCTTTTCCACCATCTCTCTAGTCAGTTCCATGAAGCAGAGTCACAAGGCATAAAACGAGAAGTTTCCACATTCTACAAAAGACTACAAGACTGCCGACTTAATTGGGTAGTGTAGCAAATGGCTAAACGATTGCCAACAAGAAGATGTCAAAAAAGGAGGCTGAAGCGATGATTAAAACATCTCCTGACAGCACCTTGGTGTGGCAACAAGCTCACAATGTACCTGGATAGGTTTTGATACAATAATGCATGGCGTTTGCCATGAGCTTCCAACCAGAGTCCAATCACTGCGGCCCAGAATGGGCAACAATACCCCTATCCCATTGGAAAAATTCCAGGAATTTAAATGCAGAAATGAACTGGAAGGACACTGGACTTGGAGTCATACAGATCAGCATTCAAACCTCAATTACTGCCTACATTTAATAGGCAATTTATATAATCTTTTATCATTCCTGTGAATCCAGTTTTTGCATCTAGAAAGTTGGAATAATCTGAATATCTACAGCTTAAGGCCCTAGTGGAGATTCAGTGATGGAAATGTCCTTTATCAGGTACAATAATATCAGGAAATGTACATTATCAGGTACAATATAAATATAAATAATAGTTGTCATTATTATTAGCTAGTGATAATGTCCATGCTGAGGTAATTCATATATACTCTGAGGTAAGGCTGCTTTTCTATATTAGATACAGATTAGGAGAGAGGAATTTTCTGTTGTTGATGATTAAATGGAATCTAGGAAATGCTATACACACAACTATTTAGGTGGAATCATATATGAAACACAAGAAGAAATAAGGCACATAACAGGTATATGAGATATGACTTAATGTGCCCTTTGGTGGATGGGTATCAGAAACAAAATTAGCAACCTGTAGCCCTTCAGCTAAGCTTCTTAGCAACAGAAACATACAAATAACAAACACTGATGCTCATCCATAAAAACACAGTAACATTAGGATGCGATACTGGTCCCTCCAAGTATGCTCTAGTTAAGATGTTTGGCATTTTTCAACTCATCCTGTAGTGAAGAATCTGATGTTCAAAGCTGCAAGGTATACAGAATAAAGCAAGAACAAGAGTCTGGTCATTTAAAATATCTTTCCCAATTCTTACCAGAAGGAAATCAATTGTAGTATCAGAAATATTTGCAAACATAGAGAATTACCCAACACAGCAACCAGAATTTTCTTTCTAAAGTTCTGAACCTGACACTGGTAAATATTTCTGAAAAAGATGCTTGTAGAAGTTTTGAGCCTAGCATAGTAATCCAAAAGTAGCTGACTCAGGCTCGAGATCTGGGGCAGAGCTTCAGAGCACGTTCATCTGTGTGGCTGACCACACTGACAATACTGCTTTATTGGCCTGCATATAACTCACTGGTAGACACAAGCTATTTGGTAAGATGTGGGAGAAATTTATTCTTTCAAGCTCCCTGGAGCACTGGGTATCAAAGGAATGAGATGTCTACTGGCCTTTCATGTTGCCAACTAGAGAGAGAGAGAGAGACAGTCTAACCAGGGTGTGAAAGTTTAGGATCAGCTTTATGGTAATATGGAAACCACATGACAGATTGTCTAGGCGCCTCCACACTTCTGATTCATTCCTTGGTGCTTCTTCTGTCTATAGCTACAGGAAGCCATATGGAGGAGATAAATAGTGCTCATCATGGGCAAGACTTTTCACTCGACATGTATAGATCCCTTATCTTTCTCATCCCCCACAAAAGTTAAGAATCAGTGTAGTAGAATTCCACTTGGTGGAAGTGGTCAGACTTAGTGATATAACTAACCATGAAG